>RXPK01000895.1:0-88187 GCA_004143645.1 Protaetia brevitarsis | reverse complement strand
TATTTTAGTCAACGTCCTCAAATGTGTGCACTATAATTTGTATGCTTTTAAACGCGCATCTCTCTATTAATTTAGAGCAGAAAATCTTCCCAACAACAAAAGAGATAAATATTATATTCTCTGACATCAGAATAATTAACTGCAGAAACTACTTCTCTCTAATTAAAACACATGCGTCGCAGGTATGGAAAGCTAGCGAATCAAAACTAAAACACAATAACCCGCATTCGGTTACATGTCCGCATTAATTAGTAAGGAAATATTCATTTGACACGCACCGAATTAACACAGAAATCCCGTCAGGCGGATTGTTTCGAAAAAAAAAAATATCATTCATACTGGTGACGTGACGGTTGTATTTTTTGCGTCTGTTCGCGTCTGTTATTCATGGAAATTAATTTTAATTAGCTCATATTTGCATTTTGGTCAGCCAACGAATAACACAGCGCTATTTAAAATCAAAAATTCTGCGTAAAAAAATAATAGAGAGGGCTTTACTAACGAATTAACAACAAAACAAATGATGCTAAATTTTTCGTGTCACGTTGCATTTGATTCGATTACATTTACATTTTTGTACGTGCTAAATAAGAAAAATCAATAGGAACGAAAAAATATTTTGTGTTATAATTATAACAAATGGAACAATTATGCGGAAACTATTATAATATAGTACTATATAATCCAGATATGTAAAGCGTGTATACACATAGACCGAACGAAACATTAGGAACCTGCCTGATTACAGAGGCAAAACAAAGAGAATTACTGCAGCATTGTCAAACAGACTATGCATGTCCAAAGGTGCGCATTAGCAATAGACATTAGACAATATGAAATGTGGGAATTAATCCTACAAAAGGGTTCGGAATTTCCGCAAAAAATATTGTACTTGGTACCTTTGTTTAATATTTTGTATATATGTACTTCTAACTTTGTCTTCAATGCGACAAGGCGTAGTGAAAAAGCGGCGCGATCTAGGTTTTTTATTTGTAATTGTTACAGTCAGTGGATTGGTGCTCCTGAAAAACACAAACAAATCACAGCCACATGTTACCTGCATGTTACTAATTCAACGATCTCAGTTGAATGTGTGGTCACAGTCAGGTAAACCTGTAGTCATAGTCTAGGATTAACAACAAATCGCTGGAGAAGAATGGATTAGAGGATCCGTAAGAACGTCAAGTGCTACTTAAGCAGAGAAACTAGTTTAGCAAAACTAATAATGCTTTCTTCCTTGATAATATCAGAGAGGTTCATCGTCGTTCTGGACCTATCCCTCTGGAATTTGGAACCGCGATCAACCGGGCATGAGTGCCGTTCAAAATCCTGGTATGATCGTGGTTAAAGGAATTGGCAGTATCACATCTGCTAAACGAGGCCAATACCACGAACTAGGGTTAATCGTTGATTACTATTAATTACGGCTATGAACGCAACTGGGAATTATATTCCTCTAATGTTTGTGTTTCCTCCTGTTAATTTTAAAGATAGGATTTTGCATAATACACCTTCCGAGTCAATTGCTTCTGTTGCCTCTCACAGCTGATCAAACGAAGAAACCTTCGCACACTTGTATAGACACTTCACTAAATTTAGAAAACCTATTAGTGAAGAGCACACGCTGTTATTAATGGATGATCACCAAATCCATCTCATTTCCAACTCTCAAGACTTATCTAATTCTGAAGTTATAATATTTACATTTCCCCTAGACGCCTCTTTCAAATTACAATCCCTTGATATAATCGTTTATGAACCATCAAAATCCCACTGTAACAACTTAGTAAAAGCGTACCACTCAATCAAAAACGTACGTAATACCAATGAAAAATTACATCAAGACAACGAATATGATAACCAGAGTTGAAATTTCGGTCCCATTGGAATAGCGGTACTATGAAAATTTATTGCTACGAATGTCCAGGAGCCGCGTCACAATGCTGGGCGGGCTTAGCGTGCGTGGTTGGAGCGCGTATTCACCACTTTACTCTTAGACTTCGTAGCAATATTATGCGTCCCATACGTATAATGCACTGCCATGAACTACAGTCTCATTAGGTTAGCGTAAACATGCATGTAAAATCGATGCAATGAAAATAAGAATAAATATAAAATTAAGTATTTGTTACAAACAAGTTATATTACATTTTCTTTGTTCTCTAGAGAGAAACCCTATGAAACTTAGTGTAGTATATATCTATAAATCATTAAATAATATTATAATTTGTAGCAACTATAGGTACATCCTTAAATTTTCAAACAAAAATTTTCGCCGATTATCATGCAGTAATGGTTTGTATTGCTAGAAACTTCTCTAAAAGACAACCAAAAATAGAATTTAGATCTTTAAAATATAAAATAAAAAAGGAAATCTCAAGTAAAAATGACAGTAAAAACAATGCTAATGTACACTCAGAAAATATAAAGAACATAGAAACACTGCTTATTTCTTGTGGGTGTTTTAAAACAAAATATTTTCATAATAAAATTTAAACTATGAATAGGAATTTCATTCTTCAAAGTATAAAATAATAAACGAAGTCTCTAGTAAAAATTTAAAATAAATAAAGGAAACTCAGGAATTATTAAATGAAAACGAAAACCAATTTTTCAGTATACACATGCATTTGCATTGATAGTCGCTAGTCGCATTGTGGAATCGCTAAGTTGGTGGGACACTCCGAGTAATAACATTTGTACGGCAGATGATCGAACGGGGGCGAAATTACAACCCTGATGATAACTAATGAAACAGTGTAAATTAATGTATTATTTTGGTTTATAGATTTTATGAACGTCTGTTAGTGCAAGTGTTTGCATTGCTTATTTAATAAGTATTATTTTTTGAATCAATGAACACCCATACATCAATTCATCAGCTTCATTCTTTTACCTTATAATGTCAAAAACTATTGCACTTACTTTTTGCAATGGAAATTGTTAATCAAACAGCAAATCTAATTTATTACTATAATTAACATTACTCATAATATTAACAATTTCGTTATTTCTTACAATATATTAATTATTATAAATCCTTTAATTTAATTTAGTAATTAATTAATTACTTTAATACCCAATATGTGTGATTGAAATAATTTATTTTGAAACCGAAACAGAAATACAAGTACATATGCTTCTTCAATTACTATACCACAACCAATATTCAATACTAAATACTACTTAAGGGGGTTACTACATATCTTTATCCATATGGGAAAACCGCCATTACGTATGTCCCTTTTTCTCAGAAACAACCGTATGTGATCTCATTGATTTTTCTTACACACGTTATCTAGTATTGTCCCAACAGTTTAAGTGAAAGATTTCATAAAATTTTTAAGGACTTTTTTTTTAGTTTTACAAAATCGATATTTTCTTCGCTTGTGCTTTTTCACATACTTGTCCCGTTTTCTCGCAACCTGTTCAAAGTATAGCGATATATTTTTTTTTTCAAATATAGAATTAGATAGAGAATATACTGAATGAAGCGTTTTTTAAAATAAACTTCTGCTGTTTAAACAAAAAAAAATGAAAAGTTAGCGAAGAAAATATCGATGTTGTAAAACTCATAAAAAAAAACATCTTTAGAAATTTTATGTAATCTTTCACTTAAACTGTTGGGACAATACTGGTTAACGTGTGTAAAAAAAATTCAATGAGATCAGATCGTTTCTGAGAAAAAGGCACATACGTAATGTCGGTTTTCCCATATGGATAAAGATATGTAGTAACCCCCTTAGTAAACTGTTAAATAAAGATTTTAGGGGTAACAAAAAGACCATAATCGCCAAAGAGAAAAAAAAAACAATAATCTAACTAACAGCATAAAAAATGGTAAATCGGAAGTAAAAAAGGATGGCAAAATGTTCAACAAAATTCGACACCGCTAATAGAAATATTATCCTAATATAAATATGGACAATTGCGCCGTTCAGAGAGCAGCAAGAGAAGTATTCAGCATCAACAGCGCAAAGCTGCAAAGGGCGCCCGACGTGACGGCATCAAACAGCAAGAACGCCAGACGGCGTCAAGTCAGCAAGAACGCCAGACGGCGTCAAGTTAGTAAAAACGTCAGTCGGCATCAAGTCAGTAAAAACGCCAGACGGCGTCAAGCCGACAAAAACGCCAGACAGCGCTAAGCCGTCAAGAGTGCCAGATGGCCGGCTGTTATGCCGGCAAGAAAGCTAGACAGCGTCAAGTATACAAGGATGTCGCCGGGCGCTATGAGATACTTTTAGTATTGATAGTTTATGTTTTTAATTTGGAATGTTCTGTTATAAATATGTATAAAGATAGTTATTGTTAGATACTATTGCTCTGTTTCTCTCAAATATTCACATAAAATATAGACTTTTGGTGTTGAATCCTTTGATTTAGTTTTTAGAGTTATAAAAGAAAGTTTATATGAAGCTGTAAAACATTGAATATTCTCGAGAAAACTCCAGATTGAATAAATAAATTATCTTGAAAAAAAAAAATATATCTACAGGTTTTATTTAATACATTTCTGAAATTATATCAGATGTCGTCGAAGAATACCCCAAGGTTCTAATATTTAGAATATCTTTTCCTACACAATATACAAGCTTTGTTGGAACTTCTTCTTCCAACACTTGAAATTGCAATTGATTAAATTTCAGGGATTGATTGTTCACATTTTTTTAAATTTTTAAATAAAATTTACAATTTTAAAATAAAAGTTTTATTACGTTAAACTTACAACCTTATATAACAGCGTTCTAAACAATAATCTTCTTAATTCTTACACTATTCCTACTTCCAGCTTATCCGTACAAAATAGTTACATTTTTCCCATGATTCAAATTTAAGGATTTACAGTCACAATACGCCGATACGGAGTCTATTTCCGGTACGGCTTATCTTATAATGTTACATGAGACGGGATAATATGAACTATCAACATACAGGGTAATATTGATAAAGTGTAACGTTAACACAATCTAACTTACATATGGTTGAAGGGACAGCTTAGCACCATTGATGTTGCAAAGGTGGTCTTCCACTTACTGAAGATACTTGCCAATGAATCTAATGAATTAAATGCTTCTCGTGAATCCCTAATTGTATATTTCCTGCTAATCTGTTGTTTTCCTATTTGGTTACAAATAATTTCGTTGGAACAAGTAACCATGTAGTGCCACAAAAATTGCAGCGTTTCTTTTATTATACCTATATATTAGAATAAATAGATACATTAAGTAAAAAAAACAGTTCAAATTCGAATTTTGGGTTCGTTATTCTTTAATAGTGTTTCTTGATTGTGGACGTTTATGATATTGGTTTCTGTTTATAATATTTTGTTAAGGTTATTTATAAAACTAGTTCTAAGTAATTGAATTTCAGTGTTATTAAAATTATAATTAGTAGCAAGATTTCTTAATGCACCAGCATATGTTTTCTATTTATGTGCTTTTGGAAACTACACAGAGTTATAAGAATCTGATTATATTCGGTCTCGCCACACCTATACACATATGTCATCAGAACGTAAAGTATGCATTTGCTTGAAATGGCCAAAAAGAATTGTTATTCTTTCAAATTTTATTTTGCATAAAAAACACATCTTCTAAAATAAAACTGTAAAGAAATCTAATAATAAGCAATTATATTTCACATTCAATAATTTACCTGATATGTAATTCAGTAAAATCCTATTATTTTTCGCCTTTTAAACACCAAAAAGGCCTCTTCTCGTTCACACACTTCAACGTACTGTTACGGGGCACATAATACAATGACAGATGATTAGAGATCTGAAGGATGGAGAAAATATACCAAGAAATGTCTTTTTTTATTGTTTTGACAAGTGCGTTCATTGTTCCAAAATACTGCGTTTATTGACCCAACAACCGCGTTTATTATTATATTATATTGTATGTTTTCTTGATGTTGATTGGTTTTGTTCATTATTGTGATAAATATTTCAACTATTACAATAAAGTCATTCATTGCTACAATTAAAGGATTAATTAATATTCACGTATATACTAAATCTAACTATTAGTGGTTTCAATGAAGATGTTTACTGAATATATGAAAAAGATTATTAATTATTCGAATTCTTTATAATAATTAGTATTAAATTGTTGTACTAATAAGTATAGTCACTAAGAAGTTCCTCAATGTTCGTTGTAACAATAAACTGTTTTATAGTTTCAACGAAATGTCACGTAATAACTGCTGTTCATAATAATTATTACGAACTATTTTTTTTTGAGTGTGGTTAGTTAACCATCCAAATCAAACATTTGATATTTATGAAGAAGGAAAAATTATGGAGAATATCTATCCTCGTACACTTACACCCACTAAATTTATAAATGGCTTCAAAGGAAGTTTCCCCGCTTGACAGAAATATTTTTTCCGAAGATGATTTTTTGCAGTGGTATGTCAACTGATAGTCAAAACCAAACAAACAACAAATAAATGTAAGTCAAATATCTATTGTTACATCCAGATTGTCCATTCTAACCTTTGCTTGTCTGACCTGCTCAATAATTTTGACAGTTTGCTTTATGCGGCTTATATTTCGAATCAGCGAACAGCTTTTGTCTCTAAAATACCATTTTTGGCGGTGTTGCATTATTTTAGTACCAGATGCCTCAGTTGTCTTCTTCCATTTACACTAATCATAAACAGTGTGTGTTCGAGAAGGAAGTACAGTCTCGAGCCGAAATTACCCGCTATTTATTTGTTCGTTGTTATTTACTACGTTAGTACATATTGTGTAGAATTAAAATGGTAATAAAGATATTATTACTGATATTGCCGTATAACAATACAAAATAGGAAACCAAGAAAATAGCAATAATTTGAAATAAAGAAAAAGAATTATTCCAACGATAACATTTAATTCTTCAATATAATTATAATAATAATTTCAATTTATTCTCGCTTACTCCCGACGACCGTTAAAATCAGCATCAGAATCATGACTGCAGTGGCGCCCTCTCTGTAAATTGAAAGTCACAACACCAAAATCTTACACGTGGATTCGTCAAAAATCGTCGCTTCTTGTCTTATCTCTTGGCTGATTGAATATTGTTTCAGACTCCATTAAGCAGCGACATCTAGACTTGTCAAAATAACAGTAATGGCGAAAACAGTTGATTACAGCCTGGTTTATATCAAAACTAAGTAGTACAAAATTATGTAGCTAAATAACTATTTAACTTAGCTGATCAATAGGAAGGGAAGCAAGTTTACAAAACCTAATAGTTTTGACGAAGCAAGCTGATTAATTAGAGTAATTTTGAAAAATATTAACTTCAGTACCTAGCAAAAAGACATTTATTCAAATTTAAATCGACATTTTGCTATCACAATATTGCCAACCCAAGCGTAAACATTTTTTCCCAAGAAGGTCCGGCGCCAACAATAAACACGTGCAACTCTTGATTCGACAGGCGGTATAAAGCAAACTGTCAAAGTCATCAAGCAGGTCGTGGCTCATTCAAATGACCGAAAAATTTTCAATTTATGTCATATCAACTATCTTTGTCTCAAAATTAAGAGGAGTGATTTAAATTAGTCGCGCCAAAAAGAAGTTTTCTAATTGGCTTTCGTCTAACATTGTTTATATACAAAAAGAAAATATTCCCGTAATCGTTATTATTATTTATTTAAACAACCGACGCGATTTGTCAACCAAAAATGTTTTATATCATTTATTGCTATTTTGATGATTAATGAATAAAAATACAAGTTATTCTTAAAATTAATGAGCAGTAATGAGTGAAAAACTGATTTAAGCACTTTCAACATTTTCCAGGAAAATTGGATGTCCGATGTAGTGTTGTAAATATTCGGATGATTTCAATAAATAATTGGAATATCGGAATCGGAAGGGTATGATATTCGGAATAATATTCCGATTCCATATTTCACCCGACATAGTTGTTGTAGATATTCTGATGATTTCACTAAAAGAAGATGTGATATCTAAAAAAATTACACATAAAAAGGTCGTCTAATATGTATAGACATCGTGGAAGGAGTAATTACACAAAGAAAAATCAGAATCATCCGATTCCGAATCGGAATCTAATAATCGGAATCATCCGAATATTTCAATAATCGAAATCAACGAATATTTTAATTCGAAAACTCACAACACTAGTTTGATGCACTTTGGGTATTTTTTCATAGAAATATGGAAATGTAGAAAGTGATGGGATAATAGACCATTTGACTGAATCATTCACAATTAATTTAGGACATAGCGACACAAAAAGTGGCTTTCGTTCAATATTGACCAACATTAGTTATTTACCTGGCCACTACGGTACACATGACTATAGTTTACCTTTTAAAATAAAAATGTTAATATACAGTGTTTTATTCTATTAAAATTCAAATATGTCTAACATGTTAATTCATTTTAATGTTTAGGTATATACAATTATCTACTTTTCCAAAACAAAAAGTAGACAATTGTCTGACATCCGTCAAAACAATATGTCAAAAAAATGTATGTTGCCTATAAATTTAAATTTGCCGCTATTCTTTTTGCTTAGAAGTGTCTCGCGCCAATAAAGTTTCGTAGTGTATACCGATCTACTTCCGCTATGTTTCCTAATTTTGAAACCGAGTATAATTTCTGTCAATGCGACACACAAGTTAGCGTTGAACCATAATTAACGACAGAATTAATATCAAATTAATTAAGCAGCGCTGGAAAACGTCCTGCCTGTTGCTTAGTACATGAAAATTATTCACTGGCTTTAAACTTTTGTTTACTACTTCATAGAAGCAAATTCCTAAATGGCAAAAAATAACTCATTTCCGCAGATTGATCATTTTGCTAAAATAGGGTCTCCCTAAATAGATTACGTTCCCGTACATATCCTATACCGCTTTCGAAGTAATTTCGCCGCTGGTAATAACATTTGAGGAAAAAAAATGCACCGTCAATTCATGCCAGCCGACGTATGTATTTTGATTACGATTGGAAATGAACTGAATCATTTTTGCCTCAATATATCGTCAAATAACGAGCTTCACCTAAGTTCGTAATTTACATGCAAATTTCGCGTTACGTGCGGATGACACGGACGCAACAGACGCGCATACACGCTGACAGACGATCAACTAAAAATAAATGTTGCCGGTCAAACCGCCCGTCATTCCGTAGTACTCGGGTAAATAAATATACCGAGCGTGTACAGTTAGGCAATGTGACAGATTTTGCTTCGTCTTTCGGCGTACATTTTGTATTTGTGTGTGAAAAAGTCACGACGTGACTCACTCGAAATAAATCCTCGCCAACCTTGCGCGATAACAGTACTACGTGCCCACACAGAACACGGTTGACGTAAACAACGTCGGATTTTAAACGCTTGCTTGTTTTAATTAGCAACTACATTTTGAATTGAATATGAGAAAACAAGTAAGAGGCAGGTGCGCACTGAATATTATTAAATACAGATTGCAATTAATTTTCTGAACGAAAGGATCTTCTAATTTATCAGTTGTTTTGTAGTTAATTACGAAACATAGTAACTTATTTAGTTAGTCATACATTACCAATATATTTTTTCCGAAATTATAGTTGTTTCCCTGAAAAGAATTCACTTCATCCACCTAAAAGAGGAGGAATTGAACATTATCTCCTCTTTTTGTTCTTTCACAGTATTTGATGTATTTTTAGTTGGTGTCCAATCTAGCCTTTTCCTTCATTCTCTTCTGCTTACTATTTTCTTCTTCCACTGCTCTATTTTCAAGGATGAAATATTATCAACACTTTGGTCTTTACGCCTATTGTTTGGTACTCGTTTTAGCCTGTTTATATCCCGGCTTCCATTCTATAACTTTCTTTGCCATTAAGTGCTTCAATTTTTTTTATTTAGCCATTTATGTTCTAATTCTTTGATAAAATGTTTGCGGATTTATGGCTCAAATGAAAGATAATATCTTTTAATTCAACATTTTAATGTTTTTTTAAGTACTACGAGATTAAAGAGGCGTATTATTGCGTAACTTTTTACTTATGTGTACTTAATTCTATTATAATAACACATTTCTTTAATCTCGTAGTACTTAGAAAAAAGCCTTAAAAAACATTAAAATGTTGAAACGTCCTTGCTCAATTAAAAAAAAGTCTTTGCTATTAAGTTCTTACACCTTCTATGCACGTTTGGTTACTTAATGATACGAATTCCAGTATCAACGTTAAATCAATGATACTTACATGGAAACTAACTATATTACTTATAATTATGTCCACTTCACTTCAGATTAAGTTAAGGTATGTTTAAGGAAAACATTTAAAGGGGCTTTGCTAAGCGGTTATGAAATTACATTCATTCGTTTAAAAGAACCAGTTCTTCCATTTATATCCACTTTCTACAGTATTGTTGGTGCTCGCTGAAAGTTTCAAATTTACCACAGGGTCCACTATCTTTCGACAAGGCATATGTGCCTACATATGCATAATATACTGTAGACGAAAAAAAAAAATAATTCCGTATTCGAAATGGCTAGAGTGAGAAAATACTATTAAAAGGCTAAAATGCGCAATGGATTTCTTCATTTTGTAAATGTAAACACTCTTTCTAAATTGTTACACATCTACACGTCTCATAAGTAAGTAAGTACTCTCAGAGTACTTACTACTTGCATAATTCAATTTAAATTGTAATCAATTCCATTACAGCGGCTATGTTAAAATCCATGGACTAGAACTAGTTTTAAGACTGAAGAACATAAGAGTATGGGAATTGCCCCAGAATATTGGGGTTGCCAATTAAACCAATTTAAATATTCTGATAAGATTGTTTTAATTTCAAGCCTTTAATTCCAGGATTTTTTACAATTAACAAAAAACAAAAATTATGAAGACTATAGCAAATATTGTTATCTATCCTTTCACTAAGCTCACTACTAAAAGTATCATCAAAGGTATCTACCCATTGACATTTAAAGCATCCCTTGTAACCCTGATATTTAAAAAGGTTGTATTAATAATAATAGGGCTTTCGCCCTGTTACCGTTTTATTTTATTTTTTTTTGTTTTTGAAAAAGTATTAGATCAAATAGCAACTTATTTGAATTTAATTTACCTTACAGTAATTGTCAATTTGACTTTCGCCAAAAAGCTCTCAACGATTTTAGCATTACACAATTTAGGCAACATATTATTAATTGCGTAAACCATAAAATTTTATGTGACAAATTCAAAGCATTATAATTTTTGTGCACTTCTTCATAACTAGTTAGATCGTCTTGATCGGATACATTTCAGTTAGAGTAAGATGTAAGGAGAACGGGGGCCTGATTTTGGTCTGTGCTTGTTTTTAGTAGCATCTGTAAAACTTTCATTTTAGCAACCATAAGTAAATATAGAACTACTCTCAGTGACATGACGTTTGATAAGGCTGTAGAATCAATGGGTTCTAGCCATTCTAAGTGCATGTTATCAAAGGAATTATTAAATGAAAGAAGTAAAATTGGAATTCAATCATATATTCCTACACAGACATTTAGTGTGTTCTAGATTTATTTGCCGGACAAAAAGGAATCCTGTTGAAGGTAAACTAACGTTTCTGTCTAACTATGTTCATTTTGGACAGATTTGACTGTATCTTTGGTTGTTCTGGTTCCTGTAGTTGTGAATATTCAACTATTATTCTTGTCCCTTAGGCTGGGTGGGTTAAGAAAAAACTTAACTATTGGTCAATGTAAGACGCTTCGACCTTTATTAAGTCTTTTTCAATTACTTATTGTAAATAACGAATTTAAAATTCAACAACATTATGCTCTTGTATCATTTTCAGAATTACAACATTTTAATTATGTAGATACTGCCTAGTATACACTTACTTTATTAGAATTTAAAATATAATCATTAATTTTAATTTGTTAAAATAACAACATAATGTTGAATTTCAAATGCTTTATCTACAATAAGTAATTGAAAAAGACTTAACAAACGAAACGTCTTACACTAGTCAATAGAAGTGTTTTTAAAACCCGAGCTATCACATCCGAAAAGCTAATTGAGGCCTAATCTACATTAACTACAAAAGAAAAGATCTAACTAATATTCTTATACACGTTTATAGTATCTCTTCCGTAACTATGTGTGCTTTTCGGAAATTTCGCGTAGTTGTGTTACAGCTGCACTACAAACTCATTATACATACAACATTATTGATACTAATTTTCATTAACATTTATTTACACTGTTCAATGCTTTATGAAATTAAAACGGCCGTTTTCTATGGGTGCTGTAGAATACGATTTTGTCGGATTCAATGATAAGACCATTAAACTTATGTGATGCCCACCAGATCATCAGTATAATAATAACACGATGATGTGATGAAAGGCAGATACAGACATCTGTTTCTAATATCTAAAGATAAACCATAAAGTAACTAATAATACTCAATGGTTTTTGACATTTATATGAGGATGCAGTAATACTTCGAGAAGTATTAAGTGAATGTAAATGCAAAATTGTGTCACCTTCAAGCAATAACATTATCTAACAGAGAAATTGAAATCCACTGTCTTTTTATTTAAATTTATATAACTTTACCAAGGAAACTTAAACGATACTCCTCCAAAAATGTATTCTAGGTACAACTAGTGTCTACAAACTAAAACTAATTCTCAGATTCCACATCTTTGTAAGATTGTACCAAGCTTAAATTTAGTTTATGAAGTTCTGTAACCTACCCGTTTTATGTTGCCGAGGCCTAATAAGCTTAAATGCAAGTATTCCCTCGACGAACTAAATTTATACTCTCTCCGGATTTTCTTATACCATTATGTTTATGTGCGATATGTCGTTATACTTACCATATAGTAGCGGATGAGTGATACTAATTTGCACCTAAATAATGATTTATCTGTCTCTCACACTTTTTGAGGTATACTTGGGTTGCTTTTTATATTCTTCACAACTCTTAATATTACCTTTCATTACTTCAGCATCTTTCCTACTCCTATAATCACTGGTTCCCTCTACAATTTCAGATGCTAGCATCCTATTTATGCATTATATCTTCTTGTTTATATATTTCCTTATTTGAACACTTGATTGTATGGTTTTACTAGAATTGCGATTTTCGTCGATAAACAAATAGTGTTGCTCTTGCGGTTTTGTGATAATTAAAAGGAAAGGCAATAAAGCTATTTAAAAAAGAACTGTAACAGATAACAGATAACTTGCAAATACTTGACTTGCAAGTTATCATTTTTTATTCCTACAAACGCTCCACATAATAAATTAGCTTCTTGCTACGCAAAAACATTCATGAACACTCTAATCACTACTGCGATTTGAAACGACAGTGTAGTGAACGTCCGATAAGGATACTGCCCATATTTATGACTGAAATTGTTCAACGTCATGATCTTAAGTTACGGCGTCAACGACTCCTACTAAAATATATTTTTGAATTGGTGAAATTACGTGCAGAATATGCGAACTGTTTCATCGATGAGGTAGAGTGCAGCTCTGAAAAATTGTAGGTACTTAACAATGTGTGTTGGCGTGAAAAGTATGATGATCACCATTTCATTAAGAAAAAAAAAAACAATTCCCTTTTTAACAGAGGTATATACGTAATATTCCATAGCGGAAAATAAATAAAATTACATTTGGGGAATTTTCATCGGCCTAGAATCCACCACCTAGAGTGGTTAAAACGTAGTATGCAGAAAGGCAGAGTTGGATCCACAATAAAAACAAGAGTATTTTAATAGGAAAATATCAAGGAAGAAGATTAAAGAATGCAGAAGTAAATATTGTGGCCGAAACATTATGCAAAAAGGAAAACAGCATTGTGAAAGAATTTACCTCCCACAATGGTTAGCAACAAGAGGACATAAAATCAAACCGGGATCTTGAAACTGAATGGAGATGCCGTTAAATGGTATACGAGTGATGGCAAAACGGTAAAGAGAATTGAAATAGAAGCAGATATTTCGAAAGCTTGAGCAAATACTCGAATAAGCATTTTCCAGGCAAATGTACCCGTTATAGAAAGATACATCCAGTAAACAAGAAACTATTATAATGTTTGATAATCAAGCAGACGCTAAACTGGCATGTAATCAGCTTTAAAAAATTTATGTAAAACAGAGACAATCAAAATATTAAATATATATCGAAAATCTCCCTAGGAATGAGGCAAGCTGAAGCTCATCTCGGAATCTATAATGAAAGGAAAGATAATGCACCAGCCTAAATATGAAAATATTCGTATACTAGCAAGGACTGTGTGAATCTATTGAAACTGAAAGGACTTCTGACTAGGCTCTGAATGAAAGAAGAAGCAAATTATCTGCGACGAACAAGATGAAACAGAAAAGAAAAAAAAAGAAAAGGAAAAATATTAAAAAAACAGCTACTCATATCGTGCTAAATTCCATAGTACTCTGTAACTTGCAGGCGCCACATCTGGAGGCATATAATTCGAAGGGGAAGATCTACCTAAGCTGGAGTCTTCTCAGATCCAGCACTTGTTGGACGGAGCAGATCTTCCAGGTCACAGTGTACTATCACCCTTAAACATACATACATAGACCTTCATTCATTCATCATTCATTCAAGTTAGGGTGGGCATTTAATGTCCGGGCACTTGAGCTAGGTGCTCATTGTACCATCCATATTGATTCTCTTATTTCCACTCGAGCACCTTGGTGTTCTCTATAAAGTACATACATACACCGTGACCAACTTAAAATATTTGAAATTATTATCACAATTTCCCTACTCTGGCTATTAGCTACTTCATATTTACTTTAGTATATTAGTTATACCTCCCTTTGTTACCTGTCGTCATGGTATTTGTCATTCGTGCCATTCTATTGCTTTATTTCATATTACATCCAAACATGGTTATCGCGATGACTCACTCTTGTAGTGGATCGTTGAATATTGATCGGACCCAGTTAGATCAAATGGATATATACCACACAGATGTGCCTTGGTGATGTTGTAGAAGATATTGAACAAGGAATGGATGCTATTTCAAATGAGTCTATACGAAATTGTCTGCTAAAGCAAGCATATCTTTTAATTATTTTAAAATTCTGTTTTTATGACTTGTTCGTAGATATTTCTTAGGAAAATGGTGACACAGTATCAGAAAGGAAGTTGCATATGTACCCCTACAAATTTTCAGTTTGTCAACACCTGCCCCTTCAAGATTTTAAGACATTAGGGTATTATTGTCAATGGTTTAATGAAAATTTATACGTCGACGACTCAAATCTATGTGATTATGTTAATGTTCAACATTATGGTACATGGTCAACAGAAAATCCACATAGTTTTATTGAAAATCACCTTTATCCTATTAAGGTTGACGTTTAGGTCGCGATATCGAGAAAACGGACAACAGGACTCATTCATTCATTCATCCAAGTTAGGCTGGGCACTTGATGTCCGGGCACTTGAGCACGGACAACAGGACTGTTTTCCTCGCGATATTCTAAATACAAAACGTTAAATCCTAACGCAATTTCTATAGAGTTTGCATGACATATACCGCACGCAATACAATCGATTATTGACAACAATTTTCCAGCGACAGGTTAATTAGTGTAGTAATTAATCGACGACCAAGGGAATTCATTAATTGGACACCACTAATTAGCTGTTTTTTTTTTTTTGTATTTATGACAAAGTGTACCGTCATAATCCTTACCATCTGGATGAATTGCAAGCAGGAATTTCTGATGATATAAATAAAATACCACTTGGAAGGATGCAAACTGTATTTGGAAATATGAGAAGACGGACAAACTTACCCCTGTACAATGATGGGATAGATTGTCCATGTGTACTGTGATATAAGAGAGAGCCCCAGCGAGAAAAACAATATCGCACTCATTTTACTTCGGCTGAGCTATGACAATTTCCCGAACGTTAATAAATCTGTGCTGCGGCCTCCTGCGTAGGTCGCTTATAGCTAAAGTCCTTCCCATTTCCAGCCGTCTAGAATGCAATCCACATCTTTTAGCTTTTCACCCAGTATATGTTTAATAAATGCAACAACACCTAGTGCATTCTACTGTGACTTTAACAAACAATATTACAATAATTTTTATTGCCGTAGATAGCATAAATTAGTGAATCCTAAATTTTGATAAATCTTACTTACTACTAGATAATTCTGAAAAACTTGTCTAAAACTGGACACTAGCGCCAACGTAAACTTTTATCAACCTTAGACATTTGACATAGATCACGGTGTATATAACAATACAGTGTGACTAATAGATCTTAGTAGGAATTATTTATAGATCATAGTGGGTCTCCTGATAGAACACCGTACATTTAAACGGCACCCAAGACTGAGAAGTCTCAATGCATTTTTTTTCTGTATGAAAGATAGGTGATTTTTGGCAATTTAAAAACTAACACAGAAGATTATATCGAACAGTCAACAAGAAAGGCGGCCGATTTAATATATAGCGAAATAGACGGTTTAATACAAAGAAGAAGCTGTTGTGTTTCCGGAAGCTCATATGTCAGACGACTCCCAAAAAAAATCTAAAGTTAGTGTATGCTATATTATTTCTCTCGCTGAACTAGTGTTCATTGAAAAAATACAATCTGCCCGATTACAAACATATTCGAAAGGTCGTGCCGGCAAACTGGGAAGTCCCATAACTACTCAATTTCCCGGTAACTTGAAGCAATTAAATATGCATCCGGAAAACCTGATTTCCGTTAACGAATGACCGGACATTGCTCGAATGGAACCGTTCCTAGAGGTGGTCATTTGGGGCAGGAGAGGACGAGGTAACGCGACATCTATTCGCCCATACACACTACGGTCGATTATTATTAAATAGAATAACGCCTCCGCTTGTTAAGTTCCAATTTGACGTAAAATTTCCAACAGAAACCGCGCTGAATATTCATTAATGCTAATTCCTACACAAATTCCAAATAGGCGAGATATATTCAAACGCTATTCGGAACGACATAATATTGATAGTTGGCTAAATTAGGCGGGGCGGGAGTTCACGGGTGACCGATTTAACGTCCAAAATTTCTAGTACCGCCGCTAACTGACCGTGCGTAATTTGAGAAATTGTGGTTATTGTTTCTAGAAATATTTCGATGCCGCTTCCAGTGCGATTATCACTGTCGATATAGAGACTAATTAGAGGGCTATTGTAAACTGAAACATATAAGGAGCTTGCTACATATTACTACAGTTCTAATGTAATGCGAAAGAGATTAATGTGCCTCGGTGATAAGCAAGATAGGCTGTACAATTAAAGCTTCCAGTTGCTAAGGATTATAGGCAATTTACACGTATTACAGGGTATACTATGTTTGCATGGTATACATTCACATATTAGTTTACACCCTTAATCCACTTATTTACTGAACACGTGCATATAACAGAAATAATTGTAATATAGGATTGGAATTAGTAGCATAAAGAATGTAGATATCAAATTAGAGATATGATTCTGAATAGAATAGTGAGCTAAACTATTATTGTGCTTTATAAATTTCTATTGTATAATTCTTCTTTGTGGCTTTAGTTATTATTAATGAATTTATTTTTAATGGAATACTGCCATCATTATCATTATAAACATAATGTTATTTTTTTTAATGGCTCCATAAAGCCTAAGCAATTTATTACTTGTCAGGACACCCCCGCATAGTAAGGCCAAAATTTGGGAAAAAAACTATCGTTAACTATGGATTCTGGTAGGAAATTCTATGCTGGACAAAAAAGTTTCTATGAATAAGCAGTGGCAAATCAAGCATTCAGTGAGTTTCGCTACATTAGTCCAAAAAATCCACGTTTTTCGAATTTTATATATAAAATTGTAGCTTGTACGGCCAAAATTTCTAAGTGGCCCAGAGTACTGTTCAGTAGGAGTAATCGAAGTTATTAATATTGTGGACTAGGGTCATTAAACGAGAAGCAGGTCAATAGTTTTTCCGGCCCTGTCTGAGTACAGAATGTGGTCACCCCACGGGTGTGACACAGCATAATCTTCCGTCTCATATTCGGTTGTAACTCATAGTCGCTCCTCGGATGTAGCACGACGCAACCCTCAGCGTCTTGTTAGATTACGTGACATAGCCCGTATCTCCATTTTCTTTTTTTTTCCTCTCGTCCTGATTAAAGTTCGTAATCGCCCCATAATACTCTCGCTGTATAACATACAGTGCATCTAAATGTAGGAGAATTTGGAACCTTATATAGTGGAATATAACGGAATATTGAGTGGAAAATAAATATCCAAAATCTACGAACAATAACACGTCGATTTTGAAAAAAGAATAAAATTGATTCTTTCCTTCGAATTATTTTACCGTGTTATATCTCAAAGAAAAACTTCATTTGTTTGGGCATACGGTATATAATTTTGTTTGTTTTTTTTTTTACATTAATAAAGTTACGTTTCGGATTCTCTTACTTTAATCCATTTTCAAACTGTTTATTGTTTTTTTTATATATTATATATTAAAATTTTTAAAGTATTTTTATGCAAAATATTTTTCGTCATATATGTATTTACAAATAAGTACACATAGTCCTGCGTATTTGGATAAACATATTGATAAAAATAACATTTAAAATAAAAACCAATATGTAAAAGAAACAAGGTTAGGGAAGTATACGCACTGATATACATTTTATGTATGTGTTTGTTCAGGTTAATATGTTTGATGTCGACGCGTGTTTTAAATTGTTATTTAAATAAAAAGTTTTAAAAAATACTTTACATGTTTTAATTGGAATTACCCAGGACTATGAGGTATGACTACTAATTATAGTTTTGGTTTTAAGTAAAATTACATGTGATTTTATTAATTTATAGAGATTTGTGAGTGGCCAAGAGGGAGGAATTAAAAATAATAATAAAAAAAACAATAAACGTAACTTTATTAATGTAAAAAAAAAAACAAACAAAATTATATACCGTATGCCCAAACAAAAAGTTTTTCTTCGAACAATAACACATTAGTTCAAGCACTAACTTCTCTATAATTATACATGAAGGTGTAGAAAATACATTCCTTGAAACAGATTTTCGATACCGCAAATGGAAAAGACAAGTAACCACATCTTAGACGCGTAAAATTGCGTCGTTTACACCCAATCTAAACGTCGAAGAATAAAACTTCCGCCCCATCCATATCTCGTCTGTCTGGAAATTCGTAATTTTTTTTTTGTACATCGGCTTGATCGTCTCCGGCAACAATTCTCGCGAAATCCCATAAAGGACGTGTCACGAGCAGTAAGTTGTAAAATATAAAACCTCGGTTATAAAATATTCGCCTGGATATTGCTTATGCAGATGCCCTGCGCAATAAAGGACGGGATTCAATATGTCACGTTCCCAATACGATTTTTCAGTAATAACGTTAAAAGAGGAAAGAATGAAAAAAATATTCTCTTAAAGGGGCTAGTGGGGTAGACCGCGTTGCATACAAACTAGAGACAGGAAGTATTCAAAGAATCGTAAATTTGCGTCCGCATATAATAAGTTTTAGATTACCTCAACCGCAGAGTAAATAATGAAAACATTCTCCCTGCCGTTTGGACAAACGTTTATAGAATGGGAAGAATTTTAAAATAAAAATATTTTGAATCCCTTGACCTTGTTTCCCGAAATGTTTCGCGTAGTATAAGTATACTTACCCAACACACACATACACGCATGCAGAGTATGCATGCATAAGTATATGTCGCTCCATCCATTTCGAAAATGAATACGCTATTTATGTATGTATATCGTATACATGCACATACAGCGAACGCTGTGCCAAAACGTATTTACTGTGAGTCATTTTATTACTTTTGCGTTCTGTACGAGATATTCTCCAGATATAAAAAGATACGCTTATTTGCTCAGGCGCTTAATATAAAGATATTCCATTGTTTTACGGCAAGGGGATTACTTAGTGGGGTCGTAGAGATTTCCGTTTCAAATTTCAAAGAAAATATTACAATATTTTTAAGAGCGGGGGATATCAGCTGACGAACACCGCAGTTGCCAGACAGACTTCTTCCAGCTTCATTTCAATGTATAGACCTATAAAACTGACTTCTTCTAGTGCTGGCACACGTACAGTCTGTCCATAGATATAACGATTTGACTTATTCACTAGCACTCGAACCGCAGAAAAAAAAAGTTCACCCAATTCTTATAGCACGAGTCATAGGACGTATTCACAAAGATTACACTGTGCTACAAAATGTCCCATAAAAAAATCTCCAACTTTTTCTTCTAAGGCTATTTAGGTCGTAGATTACAGAGGTATTAATCATTTTCTCGAGTCAGAACAATTTTGGATTGTACAGTTAGGTTGGGATTTCTCTAGTCTAGATCATTCAAGTTCTAGCATATCCGAGACAGTTTAAATCTTACTGTCTTAGCAGTGCAAACTAAAGTTTTTGTTTAGGTTTATACTGATGAAAATGCATGGAAAATTTAGTTTGAACTTCGTATTGATTTCAGCTGACGAACACCGCAGTTGCCAGACAGACTTCTTCCCGCTTCATTTCAATGTATAGACCTATAAAACTGACTTCTTCTAGTGCTGGCACACGTATAGTCTGTCCATAGATATAACAATTTGACTTATTCACTAGCACTCGAACTTCAGAAGAAAAAAAAAGTTCACCCAATTCTTATAGCACGAGTCATAGGACGTATTCACAAAGATTACACTGTGCTACAAAATGTCCCATAAAAAAATCTCCAACTTTTTCTTCTAAGGCTATTTAGGTCGTAGATTACAGATGTATTAATCATTTTCTCGCGTCAGAACAATTTTGGATTGTACAGTTAGGTTGGGATTTCTCTAGTCTAGATCATTCAAGTTCTAGCATATCCGAGACAATTTAAATCTTACTGTCTTAGCAGTGCAAACTAAAGTTTTTGTTTAAGTTTATACTGATGAAAATGCATGGAAAATTTAGTTTGAACTTCGTATTAAATTAAACCTTAAAAGTCATACACTGATCAAGAGACCTGGAAAATTCATTTGGAATATTGCATTGTTTTAAATGTTAAAAACTTATAATTCGCAGTAAAAATTTATGTTCTTTTAGTATAATATTATACGAATATTATAAAATATATAAAAATTTTCCCGTTAGATGGCATAAAAATTCATAATTTGTATAAAATTCCAGCACGGATCAATGATAAACAAAATGGCAATGATTCGTACACGATTTTTTTTTTGCAGTTTAGTGTTAAAATACATTCAACACAAGAATCAGCTTTTTCGGATTGGAAGTAAAGCAGCAAGCGCCAATGTAATATTTGGCACAGTATCTTTATCAACAATATTTAAAATTAACACGTGAGTTACTATCAAAATTACACAACGACAGCTTCGTATTTCTAACCGTTAATTAAACAGGCTCGTTAAAGGAATTCTCCATGTGTAGATATGTAAAACGACCTGAGAGGATCTGCGAAATTTTGTCGTATAAACACATCTATGTAACCATAATATGTAAGCACGCATAGATGTGCCCATAAAGTGAAATAATTAGTACCCAAGCTTATGTTATTCAGAAAAATCTACTTAACAATAAACTGAAATAACTTTTATATTATTAGACAAAATACAACCACAGCCAATGTTACAACAATAAAATTATAGCCTTCCTAAATAGACATTTGCTAAGAATCTTCATAATTTATTACTAGAGTGGTCAACTTTCGTCTGCGTGCCGGGTCAAGTTTCATATATGTGACATTAATGTTTAACACAAGTATACAATACAGTGCGAGAAAGAGCAGAATTATTTATGTATTTAACCATAAGTATTATATATTAGCCCATTACCATATTTAAGTAGCAGAAATGGTGTAGGATTGCTGAAAAGTTTGTAGCATTGTGTTTCAAGATTTTTCTCAGTAAACCGCTTTCGATACGATGATAAAACATGCTTATATTTTGAAAGAAGAAAAGATCGTTCAACATCAACGGATGTAACATACTGCTGTGGCTTGGCACCCTGGTTGTCGTAAATTCAGTGTTTTCTTGGTAAATTCTATAAGCCTTTGTCAATGTTACGAGAAATTTCAAATTGTTTTATTTTGTATAAGATTTAGTTAATGTTTTGGATTGTTAAATTTATTTATTTAAATGTTCAGTTTGTTTAAATTAATTTCACTTTTTGATTTGTCAGCATTTGCTCATGTAGTTCATGTCCTTTTTAGAAGGGTTCTTCTTGATCATTGTGCGAGGCGTAGCGCACGCAGCTGTAGAATTTTATATGTATGCGATTGTTTAACCCTGTGAGGCCAGTTCCTTGACAAGATACCGGTGTAAGTACATGTAAATTTATATTGTTAGCTGCCATTTTGGTATTTCATTTTTATTTAAAGATTTGTTTCGTTAATTTTGATTTATTTCATCCATCAAGGAACTCGTTATATAATAATTGGTATTATATTCTTGTGTACACAAATTAGATATAGGATCATTTATTATTTATGTTCTGGAAGATATATTTAATTTTAAGAGTTTAATTTTTCGTTATTTTATTTTGCTGTTTTGTAATTATTCATTAATCACCTCGGGTTGGGTGAATAGAAGCATTGTGCTTGTATTTTAGTTTTTCTTTTGTTAATTTTCTTGAATATTCCACGTTTAATTTAGTTTGTTTAATTTTGAAACCACGTGGATTGTTTGACATAAAAAGTATTATCTTCCTGAACAAATTTGTTTTTGCTTTGTTAAAAGATTTAGCATTGTCCTTTTGTAAACTAGAGTCTATTGCAGTTTTTTTATTTAGGCCAGGCCTCTCTGCCAGGGTTTTTGTTTTCTGCATAATTGTAATTAACATTTTTTTTTCCTTTTTTTAAAAATTTAGTAAATTCTTGTTTGTTAATTAACGTCATTCTAAATTCTGTTCTTTTATTTTTGATTTAAACCTTTTCAATTTTTGTAGTAATTAAAGAAAGTCAGATTTCTTTCACCCACCTTTTTACTTTTCGTGATTAGTTTTAATTTGCGAGGGTAACCCTGAGTTTAATTGTTCTTTTGCGCCCTTTAAATTTTTATCTGCTGAGCTAGCTAATTTAATTTTTCATTTTTAATTCATTTTGCATTTTCTTTGGTACCTTCAGTACACAGCAATACCTACACATAATTTTTAATTTTTTAATTTAATAGATAAATAACGAATCAGATGCACCACAACCAATGTGCCAGCACAATAACTGTTTATCGCACACTGTACAAACTATTTTGTCACCAGCATAATGTAAATCCTGGATTTCACCGATATACTTTTCTACATTATGAAACAATGTCCTTTTCTGGGACTTTCTACGCTCGATATTATATTACATTTACAATGCGTACAACGTTAACGAAGAATTGTACTATCTCTCATCAAGACTCGACTAACACTGATACTAGATATTAGACACGCGAATCGTAGGGAGTGATTTTAGTGTCTTGAAGATATACTACGGGCAAACGTTCTGCATACCGTGAGGCCAGTGCGGTCCGTGTAAGCAGGCACATCTGACCACTGTACTTATCACACTACTTCACTTGTATTATAGACGCATTTTTTTTTATAGCATAGAATACTGGCATTTGACTTGAAGATCTATAAAAAATTAGAACATTTATAAAACTTGCGTAGGATCTTAAAAACAAGTATATACTTAAATACCTAAAATACTTCCCGCGGGAATAATTCTAGCAACTTGAAATGTATTATGTTTGCAGTTTTTGGCCGTAAGTGCATACCTATATTGTTATATTATCACTACAATTATAAAATTTCTACCCGGATTATAAGTTTTTATTCACATAATTTTTTTTGTACATGACATCTCAATTGACAAATCAACATAATTTTTTAAAACAAAAACAGTTAACAAAAATTTCGGTTGAGAGAGTTCACATATTAGATAAGAATATATATCAAATTGTCAAAATTAATCCTTAGTTCATATCAAATAGGCCATTTATTTCTCTTATTTCCTAAAGATTGCCGAAAAATCATGGACTCCAACTATGGGATTTTATCTTCCTTTCCGTCAAGAGCACACGCATTTGACCCCTAATTAAAACCTCTGCTGCAACCAAATTTGAATCCTACCTACCTGCTTAATATTAAAAACCAAGATATGCTACAACAACATCTACAATTCCTAACCAAAATAGAATATCATAGTAACAAAATGAGGAATATGAGAACGTATATTGATATTCTTCCGACAAAGTTGTTAAGATCAGATATATTATGAAAGCAAACAAAATAACTTTACCAAGAAGGAAAATAGATCACATTGTTTCTTAAAAATGGAGAAGTAAAGTAGAAGCAACACTTCTAAATTTATTGTATGAACTAGTTATACTGCAGAACATATAAAAATAATTTACATTAAAGGAAGCAGCTCTTTCCGTTTACAAAATATTCTCCATTCGACTTCTGTATTGTTTGTTAGCAGGCTCATATTATATTTAGCGAGTTGGAAAAGTATTACGAAGGAAAGGAAATCCGTTTTTTCTTTATTAATGAACAGTATAGGCGTACAGGATATTTATTTTTGTAATCTTCATATAGGACACCAAACACTACGGAACTCTCGTTATTTACCTCATTTGCTAAAATATTCATGCGACTTCATTTGTGATAATAATAAACACTAATATTATAATTTTACAAAATACTTCCAAGATTATTATGAGGCGTATTAGTTCTTATAAGTATAAATATCAAAATATCTTCCCTGTTTATATACCTGGGGCTGCAGTAATCTTATTTTTTTTCTCTCCTTGTTATTTTTTCTCTTTAACAAATTTGAAACCAGTATTAAATCCTGGGAAAGTAAACGTTTACGGGTAGATTTTTCTTATTTGCGTTCATGCGAATATATACTGTACTTACGTACCTGACAAGAACGCCTTTGATCTGTTCTTTGATGAAGTAAATATTTAATAGGAACAGTCTTGTAGCATGTACAGCAATGGAAAACGTGATCCTAACGAATAAGTGAGACAACCCATGTCTGTATACATGCTTCGCTTTAGTCGAAGAGTCCCAAAATCAGGGCTATGTTAAAGGAAGCTCTTTGCTTTCACTCACATATTGTCGTTCGTGGTATATCTAAATAAGGGTAAAAAATTGCAGAAAGAGTTTTATCTGCATTCCACATATAGCGCATATCAATCCATAACAATACCTTATATCTTTAATTTTTTAAACGTTGTTATTGCACATTCTATACGGCTAATTACTTGAGACTCGTTTAAAAGGTATGGCTACCTAAGAGCCGTATTGACTACAAACTACGGACCTATACGATAGTAGTGAGACTACTATTTTAATTTAAAATGTATGATAAATAATATATATCAGCTTTATTTACAAAAATTGATATAGAAGTCGTGCGGCGATAAATTTTAACTAGTCAGTTTTTAATACCCAAGAAAATTGTAAGTCATATTCATATAAAATGTGGGAGGCAATACTTATATCTTCACCGTATTTCATAAATCATCGTCTGTGTTTGAGACATCTAGCATCTAGTCTCCCTTAGCAGCTGTCGTTAAGCGTACTTATAGCCTAGATTTGTTTTATGCCAAAGAATAACTTCAAAATTTAAGTGCTAAATACTTATTTACACAGAAATTTAAATAATCATAATAAAAAATACCTTCAACATCAGGTAATTCAAGATATTTCATAATGGAATTTCCTCGCAGTGGCAAACCAAAAATATTGTAGAAAAGGATCCATATCAAAAGTACAACGCCCATGTCAGGAAATCCAGGAAAAAAATCTCCTTCAAAGCACCCACGGTATATTATTATACTCAAGACGACAATTACATGTACATTTCCACAAGAGAAAAGGTACCAAGATACGTTAATACAGCAAATTTCTTCTAATGTTGAAAAATCTTGACGTTTCATCTATATACTTTTACCCCGATTTTTATCAACAACCACCTCGTCTCCATGGACCCCAACTCATTTATTAATACGAGCTACACTGAGTCTCCACCCCTTTGAAGTAATATCGATACCAAGGAAGCTACATTAAAATTATACAGTTACCGTACGATAAACTTCCATACCAAATTACTACGGGTACGATGCAAATTAATTAACACCCGATATATATTGAATTTATAAACAGATGTGTACATAATAATTACATCTACTATGGTTGGAAATTCATCATATATTCCGTAACAATATATATTAGATTAGATTAGATTAGGATTGGGGTGGCCTATCGACCTGTTTCACCGCGACCTTTTCAGATCTATTGTGAGTAGCTACTAGCTGTGGGGTTCTCCTCCCCCATTACTAGAAACCTTGTCCTCGCCAGGCCTTCGCATTGGCACAGCACATGAACTGGTGTTTCCTCCTCCTCTTGGCAGTATCTGCAGGTTGCATCATCTGCCAGGCCTATGTTATACATATGCCTATTCAGTCTACAGTGACCAGTCAGCAGACCTACAATCATTTTGACAGTCTTCCTGTCTTTATTCAGTAGATCTCTCGTGAGTTCAGGCCTCTGCTCTTTTAGGACTCTTTTGCCTGCCATTGTCCCGGTGATTTTTGCCACCACTCTCTGGACTGATTATATATCCATTCATTGATGGATTTTTAATTTGCGATTTGGTAGTGCCGAAAGAGGGGTCGGCTCCAACGAATGGCCTTGACGAACCTCGCCTGGCCAGCTCGTCCGCCGCCTCATTTCCTCTCACGCCCGAGTGGCTAGGGACCCAGGCTAGGTTACTTTCCTTTGGGTGCCACCTCATTTAGGGCGCTTACACAATCCCAAATCAGCTTAGAGTCCCACGCTTGAGGAGCTAATCGCTTTAAGTGTGGACTGACTGTCAGAGAAGATAGCGACGCTTTACCCGGTTCGGTACATACATACAAAAGTCCTTCTTATCTGGTATTATAACCTGATATTTCCTATCTAGGTTAGGGGTTTGAACCATTTCATCACATAGCATTCCTAAAAGAGGTGCCTCCTTGAGTTCATGTAGCAGTTTTTTATAGTCAGCCCCGTGCGATTTACTTATCGGTACTTGACTATGTAAGAGTCTGTGTACTGTGGACCTTGCGGCTCCTTGTACAAACAATATATATAGTTTATACATGTTTTATAAATGGAATTGATAATAGACGATATAAATATTACTAAATTTTGTATTTAAAACAGAGGATTGAGTATATATAATGTAATGTAAAAGTAAGTTTAGGTTTTATAAAACCTTTACAGAAAATATTTCCATTCCAAAATCAAAACTAGATCTTTAATCAAAGATTCAGTCTACGAAGGTACAACTTCACAATAATAATAATAATAATAATAAAATACACAATATATTAACGGATTTTAAACATTTTGGTACTCAGTTTGATAAGGGATAATGATCCAATATTACCCATACTGTTGGGTTCTCAAATATTGATATGGTCAACCATTTTCGTAGGGATAATTTCCGTTAAATATACATCGTATGGTGTGTTTATACAACGTAATTTGGTATCGAATGAATCGCTTCCCTTTAATTGAACATATATAGGCTTTGCTTCTTTACCTGGGTCATGTAACAAATATTGATTTTCGGCTTCAATTTCCAGTAAATATATAATTGATAATTATTACGGGTGGAATAATTCAAGTCAAACCTCTGTTTGAAGTGTGCGTTCGTGCGTGGCGCTACGAATTGATAAATACTTAAAGGTTACTGGTGAAAACGCTTTATCGAAGTTTGGTGTTTTGTATACACTAAGTAAAAAAAAATACAATTCATTAGCCATATAATTAACGCTATATGGTTTAACATAAAAGCCATATAATTTTGTACAGGAACATTACTAAATTACTGCTTTTTCGATTACACATTACCACCCTAATTTTCTTGTTAATATTTGCTTTTCAAACGGTAGGTCTACTTTCCAATATAACTTAGTACATTCGATAAAAAATTCCGTTTCCAAAAGTATTTAAACCTTTCACAATTGTTTCGTACTATGATGCGTGGAAGATAAAGTATAATAATTATTGATATTCTTTAAAATTTGTTATGTCGTGCGGACTAATTGGCAGAAGTGATGAAATAAGATGTTTGTTGAGATATAATCTCGTTATCGAACTCGTATTCAGTAGTCAATTCCTTTTAAAAGAAGACGAATACCTATTACATATTGAAAAATGAATAAGTATCAAAAAACTGTTACA
Source organism: Protaetia brevitarsis (assembly GCA_004143645.1). Lineage (NCBI taxonomy): Eukaryota > Metazoa > Arthropoda > Insecta > Coleoptera > Scarabaeidae > Protaetia > Protaetia brevitarsis. The sequence continues at coordinate 59,964 of RXPK01000895.1, read as the reverse complement.
AGTATTATAATAATTATTCAGAATTCATAAAAATTTGGATTTGCCACCCAAAAACATAATATTGGATCAAAAATTAATAAAATGGAAAAAAGAAAAGAAATAAATTAATAGAAATGTCAAATGAAACGCCATCTAGTTATTATAAGTTAAACTAAATTATACTTCCGTGAAAAAAACGAACTAAATGTAGCATAATTTCATTTAATGTAATTATAAAATAAATCCAAGATACCCTGTAAAAATAATATCAAAAAGAATCAGTATTTTTAATCATATGAAAGTTAATTGGTCCAAAATCACTCGACTTAAGGCCATGACTATATGTCAGAAGGACACATTGCGAATTTCGTTGTCAAGCCACGACCAACGTGAGTTCAATTCGATCGGAGATTGATTGACCGAAAGTCACAGAACAAGATTATTAACAATATTAACATTACCCAATTGTATGATTCAAAGTAACCATTTTGAATAATAAATTGTGTTTTATATTTACTATTTCTTCTTATTTTATAATCTTAATTTTCTAACTTTTTATTACCTTTCAAATCAAAAATTTTCGTTACTAATCAATAACAACAATCTTTTTTTCTATATTGCCATGTGGACCAGACATAAACGATGAATCCCTACATTCCATTCATTATACTTTATCTTGACACCCTTATGTCACTCTTCCAGTTTAAAAAAAAAACATTTCAAAGATTTTAAATGACTGAAACTTTGAAATTTGAACAGTAATGTGTTATATGTTATGTTTGTACTAAATTTCACAATAATGTTTATAAAATAATATAAATTATACATCTTAAGTTTATATAAACATTGAAATCATACAATAAGTACATAATGAATTCATTTGAATAATATAATCTAATATTACATTACAATATATAGAAAAATAATATCAGTGAAGAATCAAAAAGAAGTCACAATGCGTACTTCAAATAACAGCATAAACTGTCCTTGCTCTATCAGCATATCTTGAAGCATTTGATAAATACATAAAGAGGGTGAAGCCTAATCTACTTTACTACCTAATATTCTGCATGAAGCCCCACCATACACAAAAGCAATAATACACCAAGATATCTATAGTATTTAAAGAAAAAATGTAATAAGCAGTCGAACAGCAAAAAAAAAAGAAAAGGCGTTGTGAATGGCACACGAAACAATGATCGCTCCAAAAGATGTCGCTTAAATGTAGACTTGAACCCAGTCACACTCAGCAATTTAAATTGAATCGGTACCTTATTATAAATCTAATCGGAAAGGCAATTATAGAATTATTATTACATTATTATAATATCTTTGATATATTTAAAGTTTTTTTTTAATTCTTTTTTCCATTTTTTCCACATAGCAAGTACACAGTTTATATTTACCCAAAGTGGGTTATAAAAACTTAAATATGTGCCATAAATTTTATCAGAAACTTACCACAAGGAAATTGCTCTCTAAGATGATTTGTCTAAAAGTGCGTCTTCTAGGGTAAAGATGACCAGAAATTTGAAAAGATCGCGATGAAACAAATCTTGTAGCCATTCCACCCCTAATCTAGTTTTATCTCTGGCTAACAGGCGCACTAGATAAGTAAAATCTCTGTCAACATATTTTGGCAAAAATATATTGCTGTGGTTTGCTGTACGTTAGAGAGACAATAGGTTAACAGTGGATGTATCAAAAGAAGAAGTAAACTCTCAATGAATGCATCTACATTGTGTACCTTAATATGTTACTACTCTGTTAACTCAGCAATACTGCTTTTATCAGCTGCATTTTCATGTTAATTTTGTTAAAAGGAAATTTCGTCGATAGTACAGTTTCATTTCGAAAACTTTCCGAAAATTCATAAAATTCAGTAAGTTATAATGTCACCGTAACACTGCAGACGCTTTAGGAATATTGCTCGAGCTACGCATGCAAATTTATACAATAACAGGGAGACCGACGGAGCGACTCGTGGCGCAAGCGACGTCTCTGTAACCGGATTAGTCCGGAACATTGCCATTAGCGCGGAAATTGACTATTACTGTCCGGAAAACGTTCAACCGGACAGATGTTATCCTCCGTACGTTTAATATCAATACAAAAACTACGGAATTCCAGGCGACGGGACGAGCGTCCGGCAGTTCACCGGACTGCCAACGTACCGAAACCCGGTTTTAATTAAAAATTTTTGCTTTATATCAGGAAATTTGTCGACTGGTATCTTATATTAATTCGCTCGGTTTTAATCGCTTTTTAATTTGCTTTCGACAAGAGCAGCGTTCTGTATTCGAATGATGAGTGAATGATGTCCGGCCCAGCAAAAAAAAGAACTAGAAGCAAAAACGTAAACAATGCGGGAACGGATAACAGGTACACACGTTCTTGGACGGCACAACTTGCGCGTAATCGCTGGAATCCCATGGTTCATTTAAACGTATAATAAAGCTTTAATATTTGGTGTTGCAGTGCGCATCTAAGTCTAGTTTCTAAACGGATAAAAACGCTTGTAATAACCGAGTAAAAGCTCCACACTCCAGTGTCGGCTCGTGGTCGGAAAGGTAGGGTATTCACAAAATCAAGAATATGCTAATTTTTAACTAAAATCCAATCATTTTTTTCGTACATGTCCTTCTTAAATTTTCTTGTAAAGTCTTTAAATTTGCCCTTTGTAGTTTGCGTCAAATTAAGTTCTGGTTTTGGTCTGCCCACAGGTACTTTTAACTTGAATTTTTGTTCATAACTAAACGAATTAAAATTGTCTTTCAAATATTGCACAGTAAAACTGTTCGCATCCATAGTTCTTATTTATATATTGTGTAGTGTTTACTTACAATACTACTTTGTTTGTTTTGTATGCATTTCATTATCTCTTTTACGTACTGCATATTTCATTTCATTACTTTTTTTACGTACTATATATATTCTTTTTTGTTTGTCGACTGCACCAAAGCGCATTAGCGGCGGCTTCGCTTTGTCGGCTTTTTGCAGAGGAATTTAACGACGCGGCGTAGTTTTTAACTGCGGCTGCGCTGTTGCCAATTTATTTTTGTTTTTCTAAAAAAATCAATTATTATTTGTATCTTTGAGGGAAATGTACGTTTTTTTGGGAACAGTTAAAGATTTACGAGTTTAAGTTTGTGATTTTATGTACGCGGGTTTAATAAACGTATTGCTTTAGATGAAGTACCTCAAACGAAAATTTAAATCAGTTTTAAATAAAATAGATAGTTTTTTTTAACAAATATATTGTCTAATTTCTTTTATTTTACAAAGTTAAATTTAAGATATTTATAAATTAACACCAAGTATTTAAATTGTTACAACCATGATTATTGTGTTAATTATATCAATTTTTATCATCTACAATTCTTTCTTTGAAAATCTTCTTATACCCAAAACTAAATTTAATACACACCTGTATTAATTACTCATCTAAACTGCACGCGCTGTGATTAAACATTGAGCACTGGCTTAATATCAAATTAATAGATTAATATATTAAAATTTTTACATGCCAAGCAAAACAAAACAACACATGTGAGCCACCCCGATATCTATATCACACTGGCTCTTTCGCACGCACATATGAAGCAGAGAGCCAGAAAACAAACAAAAAACCTGGAAACAAATCCGTTCAATACGGAAAAATATAGCAATAGTGAAACAAGTAATATAATGTTATATATAGTCACGAAAACTCTGTAAAAACTTGAAGTATAAAGAAATACACCGTTATCCTAAAATATCAAAACAACTTTCAAATGAAAATAACATTAAATTAAGATATTTATTCAGATAATTGTTTTTTTTTTTTAATAAAAAACTGCAGTAGTATGTTATTTAATAAATTAAAATAATTACGCACCCTTGGTTTCATTATAAGACTGTCCACCAACAAACAGTATTAGTTCTTATGGTAGTTACGACCTGTGAACGGTGAGTCAGTCATAAACAAAACATATATAATATAGTTTATCCGTAAAACACGATATCTGAACGTTGATGTCGATGGATTTGTTAATGTGACCCGAGAATGCAACGAAAGTGAGCACACTTAAATTGTGCACCGTTCATATGGGATCTGCCGTATCCCTCCCCACTTCCGCTACGTCCTTTATGCGGCTAGGCATTGGATAAAATCAACGTAGTCCCGCCTACTCGCGATGTATAGAAAGGAACGTCGCGTCGCTTACTCGTTTCGCTGCGTTATATTTCACGAATATATTAAGATCGAGTAATAGGTTTTATTAGTTTGTAATCGACGATTTGTTTAGGGGGTTCACGTGCTCATGTGCTTTGATACAGAAACCGCCACTGCCACACTCCTGCGAGTTCGCCAAGCTATCGCTCGAAGTTCGACGAATTCCAAACCTGTGGATGTGGCTTAAGGCGTTTGATAATTGGATGAAAGTTTTAGCTCTAGGAGGAGCCTGATAAGCATTAAACTGCATATGTTTTATTTAACCCATTAAAAAAATTGTATTAGAAAAAGATAACATCTGCATGCTACAAGTAATCCTTCCCTCCGCTGCGGCCTATTGTAGAGCGGTTTATCCTAAATGCATCCATCAAGTTCAGGCCTTTAAGGTAGTTCGAATCAAGAGACACCAGAAATCCATTCCAAGAAGTTCAATGTATGTAGGTATGTTAAGTAAAAATACATTTGACTATGAAGAGGTCACTAAAATGCACTAAAACTAAGCAAAGCTGGTTGTCGGAGCTGCCTATAGATCTCCTTTCCTTAACTATAAATATTTTTGTGATGTATTTGAAAAACCTTATACAACACTGTTGTAGCATAATCACGTGGTATATCTTGGTAATTTTAACATTGATATGTTTGGGAACGCTAATCCTACGGCGTTATACTTCAGAGGAATGCTTGATGCTGTTGACTTAAATCAGATGTTAATAGTTCCTACTAGAATTACCGCAAACAATGAATCTTTAACTGACTTGGTACTTGTCTCCGATCCATCTTCAGTTGTTGAGTCTGGAATAGCGAATTTCACTTTTGCTGATCATGAGACAGGGTACCGAATGCTCTAAGTGGTTCCTCTTATGCTCAAAATTAAATACCGAATTGTGCGTAATGTTAAGTACATTGACCAAACCTCGTTCTTGAGCGACCTTCGTGCATTTCCTTGCCAAAGAATTTTCTTCTTTGATGATGTCAATGCAAAAGTTGCTTTTCTTACTGACGCTCAATTGCAACTACTTGATCGACATTCTCCGTGTCACTTTTGTTATTGATCCTGTGAGCGCCCTGGCTTACTGACAACATAGCTTAATGATGGATATGAGGGATAAAGCTTAGCAAATTTAAGATGGACCAAGCGTGCTTGTTCATGGGGATTACTATAATAGTCACTGCAGAATACATACAGCAGGCGACCAAAAAGAGAAAAAGAGGCATTAACATCACTGCTCGTAACTCTTTGAGTAAAATCTTATGGAAGAAATTAAAAACACTGCTTATTTCGCGGCCACAAAACTCTATACCCCATCAGTTGAAAGATCCCAATGCAATTAATGACCATTTTCTGAACAGTATTCCCGATTCAGGGGTCGGCACCGAAATCATGGCATTTTACGCCAATTCACGATTGTGTAATGATTCCTTCTCTTTTACCACAGTGGATGTCCCCGTTGTTATGAAATCTCTTATTGAAATTAAGAGTAACACTACGGGAAGTGATTTGCTTACTGTGGATATGTTGAAACTTTGTTGTCCATTTATCTTGCCATACTTGAACGCATATCATCAATATTTGTATGTCTTAGTAATAATGTGTTTCCGGATCTGCGAAAAAATACTCTTGTACTCCCCATTCCTAAAGTATCTTCTCCACTTGAGCATAAGGACCACCGTCCTATCTGTATACTACCAGTTCTAGCAAAATTTCTGGAAAAAATCATATGTGCGCAGCTTACATATTTTCTTTATCGTAGGAGAATCATTCCTGATTGTCAATCGCGCTTTCTGGAAGATCATAGCTGTGCAACTGCTCTCTTAAATATGGTGGATGATCTTTTATCGGGGGGTGAGAGGGGGATGGTTTCATACTATCCCTATTGGATTTTAGTCGTGGTTGGTCTTTCGTCTAATGCTGTGTCACTACTTAGATCTTACCTCCCTAGTAGATATCAATGTGTTGGTATTGATCATTGTTCATCTCAATATAGGCCCATTAGTCGTGCGGTACCGCAAGGTTCTATACTAGGGCCACTCCTTTTCTTTATTTATACATCTTCATTTTATACATATTGCTGTGGCAACCCATTTACCGCGAGTGTATTTTGTGTTGCATATTTGATTTGCTTAAAACTGCTGAATCATTGTATCGAGAAATTTTCATAATAATGGTTATTTTTATATAAATTTTAGTTAAAGAATTAATTGTATAATTTATTTAATACAATGTTAAGTTTTTTAAATTAATTTCACTCTTTTAGATGTCTAGCACTTGCTAGTTCTGCTTAATGCTTATTCTATTAGATTTTCTTGGTTGATTTGTGCGGCTGCGTTGTACGCAGCGGTAAAGATTTTATCAGGCAGTTCCTTGGTAGACGCTAGCGTGAGAACTTGTATTTTTGAATTTTTGCTGCCATTTTGTTAATTCAATTGATATCGTAATTTGATTCGCGTTATTTGTTTTATTGTGTCCATCAAGGAATTCATTTAATGATAATTGTTATTATTTTGATGTGTGCACATTATTGATGTAAGATCATTTATTATTTTCGTGTAGGAAGATATATTTTAGTTTTAATTCTCTCATTATTATTTTAAAGAGTTAATTTTTCCGTTTTTATTTCATTAATCACATCGGCTTGGGTGAATAGAAGCATTGTGCTTGCTATTAGTTTTCAATTTTGTAAATTTTTAGTGTTCCACGAATTTATTTTATTTTGTTGAAACTACGTGGTTTGAAATTGAAAGATATTGGATTATCTTCCTGGTCAACTAAATCTTTTGCTTTGATATAGGAAATAGCATTGTCCCATTGTAATTTAGAATCAAGTTTTTAAATTTAGGCCAGAACCCTCTGTTCACGGTTTTTTTTTTCTGCAAATTGTCATTAACTTGTTTTTTTTTTCTTTTTTTTATATAATAAATTTGATTTTTACTTAGCTTCTTTGGGTTGAAAATTCTGTTCTTTTACTTTTATTTAAACCTTTTCAATTTTTGGGGTATTTAAGAAAGTCACACATTTCTTTCACCCACAATTTACTTTTCGTGATTAGATTAAAGTTTTAATTCGCGAGGGTAACTCTGAGGTTATTAGTTCTTTTGCGCCTTTTTAAAGGTTTTATCCGTTGAGCTAGCTAACTTTAATTTTCTTTTTCATTTTAAAATTCATTAAATTCAGTCAGTACACAGCAATATGTTAGCACGTATAAAATTTATGCGGACGGTACTCAATATATCACACTTTTAAATTAGGAGATCACTGTAGAAAAATGCTTAGTGTTGAGAAGGATATTTGTGGCCTGGCTACTGTTGCGGCTCAATACTCTTTGATCGTAAATCCTGAAAAACCGGTTATTATGCTATTTCGTAATAAAAATCAGGTAAAGTATCTTGTGGATAAAATTAATCTCCAAATTAACATTCAAATACCTATCAAAAATGTGGCCAGAAATTTAGAGTTAATTTACCCCCATCGTGGTTAGTTGAGTGTGTCTACGAAGCGATTACTGTGTCACTCATTGGTACATTCTCATTTCACTTGCATCTTAAGTATATGGTTCATGTTTAACATTTGATGACTCTTCGTGCATACAACGGGTACAGAATTCTTGTCTGATTTTCGGCATCCGAAAATATGATCATGTGTCGCATAAGTTGCGGGAATTGGCTAAACATGAGTGCCAGAAGAAAATTATCAATGGCCTGTCTGGGCTTACCTTTTTTTTTTAATATGGATATCTCTATTTTTTTTCTAAATTATTAGTATACATGTTATATTCTTGTTTTGGGTCGATTTCAAGAACCATCACAGAAGAGGAATTTATGTTAGATATAGGCATTTATACCTCGGTAGTGAAGTCGCAAACTGTATCAGAAACCAAAAATAATCCGTTTCGATAAAATTGAACAAATGTGCTTATGCTGTTTTGTGATTCAGCTAATTTTGTAGATACAATTATTGGTTGGCGGTATCGCATTATCGGGGAATTCGTAATAAGGACGGCCGCACTAATATTATACAATTTCCTATCAAATTCCATTGAAATGTACATTTATAATTATAATAACTGTCGGTTATTCGGTACATTAACCTCAGCGCTATATTCAGTCCATGAATTATAATATATTATTGGAATTATCAGCCATGTATGAACGTACGAATACCTGGTATAATTAAATACGAACATAAATTATTTTAAGCGGTGTTTTGGCACCTAATGTGCGAATTTTGCATACAACGATTTAGGTAAAGGTAACATAACAATGCACTCCCGCTAATATTCGATAAAACTTACTCACATATTTTAATCAGCCCACGTACAGATATGTGTTAATTGCTTAAAAGAACAATTTTCTAATATTTCATTCAAAAGCGATATACACGTCGCTACTTATGGCTCATAAAAAACAAAATGTGATTAGCTCCTAAGCATGATACTCCAATTTTATATACTATTTTCGGGATGGTGTTAGAATAATTGAATGAATGTGAATGAATATGGTCCTTAATTGATCGCGTGCAAATAAAACCAAGATTTCAAAAAAAAAACAACAACAAATAATGTAAACTTTATTTAAACTGTATCACTTAACCAGCAAGTAAATAAATGATTTGGAAAATTAATTGTGTTATGTATAAAGGATTATACTTAAATGAAAATTAAATTTAAAAAATTAACTTACAAAGCTGCAATATCAAAAAAAAAATCGATTCCTGTTAAACTTGTTCGAAACTCAAAACAATTGATGGCGCTGTATAATTTGCGATACGAAAAACTTTTAATGAAAACTTCGTAGAATCACTGATAATTAACGAAATTGATTAAATGAAAATTAAAATTGATTTAAATAGTAAAATTACGTTTTAAAATTAAATTAATAGAATTGATTACTATTTTTAAATCACAACCGTTGAAATTCAGATGCTCTCTAACTCTTTGTCTATTATAACAAAAACTTCTTTGCTTATAGGATGGAATACGTGACTGATGATTGGTGTTAGGTCAGGTTTGCGCTGCAAATTAACACTCAACGTTCTACAAGCTTCTGATCGTTCGTTGTTATTTTAAAATTCAACAAAATGAAAGTGACGCTTTCTTCTGATTAGTCAGAATTCAATTTTCCCGAAAAATAAATGCGAATCAAAAAATTGAAAGCTTTTCGTCGACATTTCTCAAAATTCCGTTTCTGAAATGGTATTTCATTGCTTTCATTGTTCTCCAGGTAAAATTATCCCTTTTTTATGTAACTTTTACAATAACTTTATCAATTTCTAGATCTGTCAAACTGCCGTACTTCATTGCAAATTTTGATTAAAAAAAGGAATTCAAACTACAAAATATCTTTGGAAATGGGTTCCTGAATACCTAAGGAATCTTTTGATATACTTTATGTACTGAAAAATAGTATTTCGACTAACATCAAATTTTTAGATTTTCGGTCTTTTACAGTGATTTTTACAAGCAATTGATGTTACATTCTTTGTACATGGATGTCTAATTAACTAATATGAGAATCTTAAGGTGTTTAATGCATTATTAAGGGTGATTCCTTCTCAAAGTACTTCGCACTTTTTTTATTTATTTTATGTCATGGTTCAAAAGAACATGGACATAGTCAGAAAATAAAATACATGAGTAATATAATGTAAAATCAGTGAATAAAAATTACACAAAATAGAACAAATAACTAAAAATGATGATACTAAGATAACTACCTTAATTAACTTTCCACAAATTCCTCGACAGCATAATAACATTTTTCGAGAAGAAATTTTTTTAACTTGATCTTAAATTCTCGCAACGATTGCATTTTTTTATGGCGTGTATGCATTACCTTATAAATATCCCTGTTTTTTTCGACGAATTTTTTTTTCATTGGCTTTATAAAATTTCAGCATTTCAAATATGTATAAACAAGGCAGAGGCAGAATATTTATTTTTTAAAAAGTGGCCGACACGATACCATAGACGATACACACAGCATGCTTCTAATGATACGTTTTTGTAATATAAATAATCGTTTAGCACCCCTATGAGCCCTAAAAGATTGAGTCATAACTAAGACGAGACTCAATGTATGCAAAATAAAACAATCTAAGCGAGTGCAACGGAGGTTACGAATGGCATACAAAGCAGTACATAATCTACCCCAAGCATCTCGCAATGACAGTAAAATTTTAGATTGTGATCGATCAACAAGAAGTCCCAAAAATTTAACCACCTTACTATCCGAAAGCAAATCGTCGATCAAACCCATATGAAGTCCACCATTATCAGTCACTGACGCCGTGAAGCTAATAACATTTGATTTATTTTTATTAAATATTAAATGATTCGCATCACACCAGTCAGTCATCTGATTTATTACTGTTGCAATAGAAAGTGAAAGGTCGACGCTATCGGAAGCAGAAACAATACAGCCCGTGTCGTGAGCATATTGAAGAAAGGGTGCATATAGCAAAGAGAGATGGAGATCATTAACGTAAGCTAAAAAAAGGATCGGTCCTAGAATGGAGCCCTGGGGAACGCCGCAGCTTATTTCTAGATCCTTAGAATATTCTTTGAACTTAACGTTATCAATATTCATCGTTACCGCTACCCTAGAGGTCCTACGGCTGAAGTACAATGTAAATAAATCCAGCGGCACTCCCCGCACCCAAGAGCTCACAATTCACCAACAGTAGCGAATGATCCAAACATCGAAGGCCTTCGTCAGGATGAAGAAAACACCCGCAACAGCACCCCTCTTGACTAAGACATTATATACCGTATTGAGTACATGAGATATGGCGTTGCACGTCGACCTACCAACGATGAATCCATACTGGTTAGGTTAGGGATATTAGTTTATGTTTAATAAATAATTAAACTAACCTGTTATTAATGACCTTTTCAAAAACTTTAATAAAAACTGAAGGCATCGATATCGGTCTGGTAATTGCGACATCATGTACATCTCCGCTTTGAATATTGAATTGTTACACTGGTCTTAAGACAACTGGGAAATACCCTTCAGATAGGCAAGTTAATAAGATGGGCCAGTGGTTTGGCTAAGAGGATGATACAAATTTTACTATGAAATACGGAACCTCATCAATTCCTGCCGATGTGTTTAAGAGCAACCTCTCCCGAATATCTGCGCAACTTCAATTTATCAGTTGGAGTTAATAAAAAATGAGACGAAGCCAATATTGCCAGTATAACTAGAAGAGCCCATGGTAGATTGCGACGACCTAACGCTAAAGTGCTCCCGGAACAATTCTACTACCCGCTTAGGATCATCATCATATTACCCTTACCATCCTTAATAGTAATATTGTCAGTGGCATTATTGTCAGAATTTGTAATAGTTTTAATGATGCCCCATGCAGTTTTAGACCTATTACTAGAAACAAAAAGCATGTTATCATAGTACTGCTTTTTGCACTTTCAACTTTATTTTTGTAAATTTCATTTACTTCAGTATATAAATTCCAGAAATCTGAATTCTGTATTCCATTTTATATAAATTGTAAATTTCACGGACGTATTTGGCAAAGTTTCTTAAATCGTCAGTATACCAAGACTTTGTTTTAACTAAATATTTTTTCAAAGGAAACCAGCGGTTGAAGTAATAAAGAAATGTATTATAGAACATTTAATAATAATAATAATAATACTAATAATAATAATAATAATTTATTTGTCATAGGTTGTAAACAACATAGACATTGTCAGCAAATAATACAATTCACATACGCTACCCTACATTTTAGCGAGAAGGAGGAAATAATGGACATCAAGTAACCTCTATGAAATCGAAATCGAACTACACCTATAGTTCTAATTGTTGCGGTTTATAAATTCTTCAATAGTATAAAAACAATACTCATAGATAAATGATTTTAACATTTTTTTAAATGCGTTTAGAGAACCGGCTGATCTTATACCATCAGGTAGTGCATTAAAACAAGTTACACACCTATAGTATAGGCTACGTTCATATAGTGATGTTTTATGAGCTGGTACACTTAATTGATTTCTTGAACGTGTTGTCATAAGATTATAAATATCTTTATTAACAAATTGGCTTTCGTGACGTTTATAAAAGAGTAAAAGCTCATATAAGTACAGTGACCCCAGAGGCATGATTTTTAATTGTCTAAATAATGGTCGACATGATTCTCTAGTCGATGCTCCCACCATGCATCTTATTAGGCGCTTTTGATGGATAAGCAATCTGTTTGCCCAACGCGCCGATCCCCAGAAAACAATTGCATATCGTAATCGCGATTCAGCATATGAAAAGTAAAACATACGCAAGGCGGCCACACCGACTGCAGTCTTCAAGTTTCTGAGGCCATAGTACGCCGCACAAAGTTTTTTTTTCTATTGTGTAACAATGCTCTTCAAATTTTAGACGACAGTCAATCTCCAATCCTAAAAACAACGCTGACCTGCTCTCAGCGATCGGCCTGCCATCACATCGAACGTAAAGAATGCTAACAGCATCAACACCAGCGCGAAACTGTATTAATTTTGTTTTTCCAGAGTTTAGTAAAAGTCGGCTACCTTCACACCAGGAGCGCATATCTGAAATAGTTTTTGTCGCACTGATAGCAACGACATCAGCGTTGGGATTAGCGATACAACAGCTGGTATCATCAGCATATTGACTAAAAGGACATGCAGGTAAAGACAAACACAAGTCGTTTACATATATGACAAACAACGTAGGCCCTAAGATGAAACCTTGAGGCACACCGCAGGTGATATCTATTGCAGGCGAAAGATATTGTTTACTAATCTCGTTCGCGCGACTGTGAATAGCAATGAAAGATTTTCGGTTCGTCAGGTACGACTTAAAGTAGCTCTGGGGGGTACCGCGTATTCCATATGCCCATAATTTACTTAAAAGGATATCGTAATTTAGTGTGTCAAATGCCTTTGACAAGTCAAAAAATACACCAAGAGTAGTGTCCCCAGTGTCCAGGTGTTTGTAAATGTGAGCCATGACATTATGCATGGCGTCCAATGTAGATTTTCCCGATAAGAAACCAAACTGGTGGTTAGAAATTATCTTCTTCTTTTCTAAATAACTAACTAGACGCGTATTCATAATTTTTTCAAAAGTTTTAGTAATTGCCGTTGGTATGGCGATGGGCCTGTTGAAATGCCATTTGAAATGTGTTATTACAGCTATCATCATTAACGTAAACCTCATTCAAATTCTCCCTACCTACTAACATCTGAAATTCAGATATTGCACTCCTAGTAAAACGTCGTTGGTGCACATATTTAGGCCTCGTAATAAGATTAACTTCTATATTTAACATGATGTACTTGTGATCAGATATCATCGATTCTCCAGTTATGGCACTAAACTTATTCCTTATATCCCTTGCAAAGATATTATCAATTACGCTACTAGATTGTGAAGTTACTCGTACATGTTCACTGACATAAGGAACCAAACCAAAACATGCAAATATATTTAAAACTCTTTTAGTAGTATTAGTATCATCACTAAAGTTTATGTTAAAATCACCACAGACAATTATCATGTTATCTTCCTCACATACATCGTCCAACACATTAAAAAGATATCTAAAAAAAAACTTTAAAGACGATGTCTGTAAAACTGATGAACTGGAATCTATTTAAAAGTGAGTAAATTTAATTTTTAATTACTTGAATGAGTAGCGCCTGATTAAATTATAACTTTTGAAAGATTTGATTTCTTGGTCTTCACTTTGATTCGATGAGATTTTCATGTGGTGATTGAAATGTCTGTGTGACGTTGGACGTGTGTGTTAAGACTTTTCTTTTCGACTTTGAATGTCTATGAGGTCCGTGGTTAATCGAATTCGTCTGACCATCCTCGTCGTTTTCTAGAGTGAATCATAGCTGGCTCTCCGCACGAATCGATCTGTCTGGTGCTTCGTTGTGTGTGTTCGTGTTTTGTGAGGTGTATTTGTGACTTCTTCTGCAATGGACTGAGTTAATGGAACTATTGGATACAGGAGTACAGTATATTATATAAACATTAACTAATAACGTTTTGTATACAGACGGTTTTCAGAAGCACTGCAAAATCAGCGGCACGTATGCATGGAAATTAAACGCCTTTTTGTTCAACGACAGCCCATTACTACATATTAAGCAGAACGCGCACTGGATCGACTCGGCTCAGTCAACTCAGAAAAGAGCAGTCGGCAGTTTTTGCTACACGTGAAGTTAAATGAAGGGTCGCGCTCTGGTTCGGATCGGCTCGCATCGGAAAATGCCAAACCAGTGCGCGGCTCTTCATTTAACTTCACGTATAGCAAAAACTTTCGATTGCTATTTTCCGAACCCACCGAACCGAGTGTGCGGTCTGCTTTACATCGATCTATTTATAGTTCGTCATGCTTCTATGATAATTGCATGCAAAATGGCTGTTGCTTTAAACAAATTAAAAAATTAATGACACACTTTTTCAGGCAACGTATTGATAAACAAAAATATCTTTTCCATGCGCCCATTGAATTTCCATGCATGCTCTGGATTTCTTTTGTGATTCTGACAGCCGTCTGTATGTTGCGCTATAATTTCAGGTACTTGGAATTCACAAATATGTATCCAATATAACGATGAAGAAACTTTTAAGTTGTTGATGTTATGGACTACATTAAACATGAAATGTTGCTTTAAAATTTGGAAGCGAATCTAATCTTACATGAAATAGTAATTTATCAATGATTTATTTAGCAACCACTACCGCTCAATCAAATCAATTTATTAACAAAAATTTTTACCGCGTACTCCTCAAATGCGATTTTAAACAGCTAACATGAAGCACGATTCACTCATTTATACGCTATTTTATTAGGATTATCGAACCAGCGATAAAGATGCTAAAACAAATAATCTTGGTTATTGATAGTTTCTATATGTAAAACACAGGATATTTAAATTAAGTGGTAATGGGACTCTTTGGTCCATTTTTCCGATGTTTTGAAATCAGTTAAAAATTTGTCCACATACTATTGGATTACAATACAGTTAAAAAGTATTTTGTATCATCTGCGAGAAAAACCACAGGTATTTGCTTTCACTTTGATATATAAGTCGCGAATGTATTTTGCAAAGAGAAGCGGCCTAAGTAGAGAGCCCTGTGAGACCTTATCCAATTCTAGTGACGTTCTCCATTTAATGGCAGATATATGCTAAATAGGCAATTAATGAAGACTGTAAAACTTAAATAAGACCTAAATTGAAAGGCTTTGATTGTATACCTAGATGGTGGTATACAATGGCAACAAGAACATTCAAGATACTCCCCAAAACATCTAGTATCTCATTTGCATTTACCAAAAATAAAATATCAGCGACTATTTCGTTTTTAATTTGCCCTATTTCTGTATGTATATATTTTTGTATTTTGTTTTGTAAAATTTCGAAGAGTTGACCGACAAAACAATTGTTTCTGAGTATAATTATCCAGAAATTATGTAATTATTCAGTTTTTGAAGAGGTATATTAGTCGCAACAATCTATTTAAATAATAATAGTTGTAATCTAGAATCTAAACCATCACGTACTTAGTGCGCTAATACGATTAATTAAAATCAAGTGTTGCAAATATGTTAAAAATACTTTGTAATATAAGCTGTAATTACAGAACATTTCCCGAAAATAACGTGGATAAACCACCAAATTTCGATCCACTTCTATAAATATTTGTTCCGTGTCACTTCAATGGTGATGATTAAACTTTCAAGACATGTCTTAGCTTATTACGAGCTCCAAAAAAGCAAGTTCCGCGCAAAGTAAAATAACAGTCCTCCTGTTTTTGGAAGAAAACTTCCGCTACGTTCTCTAGTTTTGCCAATTAAAAATTTAAGCTAAGTATTTCACAGACATGATATGTCTGCGTGCCTAATTAGGACTGTCAGATATGCTCGCTGCACTTGTCGGAATATATCAAACTTCTAATTGGATTTGCTCCATGTATTTAATTGTCACATTGCGAAAGAGCTAATGCTTTATATCTGACGTCTCGTGTGTGGCGGTTAAATATATGTAAATGTAAAGAGAAGGTTTTGGCAGAAATTCCAAACAGTGATACCATTTTGTCATAAAAATACTCATATATATATATACATACATGCAATAAAAATTGTTGATTTGCCTCGTATTTACACATTATTGAAAATTGCTTTTAGAAGATAAAATGGTAGAAGTCATCATATATTCATATATTTGTATGTCGCTGTTTGATATTCCAGAGTCTACTAATTAAATGCTACTGGTAATAATATTAGTTACATCAATTAAATAAAAAATGCAAAAGCATATACGAAAGATACACATTAACAAATGACTTCACAAATATACTGCTGTGGACAGGCACCCCGGGTTTTCGCAGGTTCAAATGTTTTCATGTTTACTCCGATTTGCCTTTGTCAATGTTTCGAGCAAATTTTCTTAGAAATTAATGTTAATTTTTGTACAAGATTCAGTAAATGATTTAATTGTTTTATTTATTTAACTGTTCAGTTGTTTAAATTAATTTCACTCTGTTAAATGGATAGCGTTCCCTTTTTTAGTTCATGTCCTTCTTGTTAGCTTTCTTCCATGATCTGTGCGTTGCGTTGCATGCAGCTGTTTATATGTATACGACTGTTTAACCTTGTAAGAGTTAGTTCTGAGATTGACGCAAGCGTGAGTACATATATTTTTAATTTCCTTGCTGCCATTTTATTATTTCATTTGATTTAAAGATTTGTTTCGCTTAATTTGATTATATTTCGTCCATCAAGGAAGTCGCTTGACAATAATTGTTATTATATTGTTGTGTCCACAATTTAGGTGTAAGATCATTTATTATTTGTGTGCAGGAAGATAGATTTTAGTTTTAATTCTCTCATTATGTTTTAGAGTTTAATTTTTCCGTTTTCTAATTTGCTGATTAGTTTTGAATTATTAATCATTATTGAGTGAATAGAAGCATTGTGCTTGTATTTAAGTTTTTCTTTTGTAAATTTACTTGATTTGTCCATGTTTGATTTAGTTAGTTTTAATTTGAAACCACGTGGATTGTTTGATATAAAAAGGATTATCTTCCTGAACTAAATAACCTTTTTGCTTTGTTAAAGGATTTAGCATTGTCCTTTTGTAATTTAGAGTCTTATGCAGTTTTTGATTTTGGTTTTTGGTTTTTTTTCTGCAATTTGTATTTAATGTTTTTTTTCTTTTTTTTATAATAAAATTCTCGTTTGTTTATTAACGTCATTCAAAATTCTGTTCTTTTATTTTTGATTAAACCTTTTCAATTTTTGGGCTAATTAAGAAAGTCAGATTTCTTTCACTCACAATTTACTTTTCGTGATTAGATTCAAGTTTTAATTTGCGAGGGTAACCCTGAGTTTAATTGTTCTTTTGCGCCCTTTAAGATTTTTATCTGTTGAGCTAGCTAATTTAATTTTTCATTTTTAATTTTCATTTTGCATTTTCTTTGGTACATTCAGTACACAGCAATATACGTTCACAACGAGGAAGCGACTCAAAATTTATAATTAATAAATGTTTGCTCCAACAATACACCCTTCAATTTATGACAAAATTCTTCTAAATTAGGAGAATCTACTATGAAGGAAGGAAGCTTACACTGTTGAAAATATTATCGGTGTTGGCGTTAATTTTGCGCTAGTCCAATATTTTAGTGTTGATTTTTACAAACTTGCCAGACGAGCTTGACTACGGTAGTCTAATAGAACAGACAATTACTAGAATTTCGTGTAAATACTTTGTTCAGATATGAGGATTTCCTATTTTTCTAGACATTCAGAAGCGTCAACCAATCTAAATGGTTCCCTCGGATAGAAATATAGAAACCCCACCTAATCTCATACGGTATTGCATTATGCACACCACGTGCATTGCACGTTTATCTGTTTTCGGATTTGCTTCTGCGTATTAACATATACAAACAAACCACCAAACGTGTATTGACCTGCAAAGTGTAACCTTGTGTTATTAAACGTTAATTCCAGTGAAATAAAAAATTCACCATCTTAAAGATGTATTGGAACATTTATTTACGGAATTAGTTCAGATTTGAGTCAAATAGCAATACATTCACTTAATTTTATAATGGTTCTCAAAAATCATTTTAAAATGGGAGGTTAGTGAAACCAAAACTTTGAATGAGTGGTTCTGCATATTTATAATTGAGAAAACGTCTTAAAGAGAGAATATTATAGCACTAAGAAATAAGAGTTGTATATTAAAAAGACGTCGTGTTTAGAAAACGGTTATAATCACCCAATAGACCGCCTTCATTTAGTTAAACAGCCAGTAAATTTGTCTAGCGCAGATCAAATAAAATGTGACTAGAAGTATTTTATAATTCCACGTGTCAATTGGACAAAATAATCCCTTAACAATAGACAATACTTGACTATCTTTGCTCGTCAAATTTAAACTCGTATAGTTCCGACAAAATAAACGAAAAGAGTGTGGACCTCTCCTGACTATTAAATTAGTCAAAAAAGTGTTAAAGTTTTCAACAGTGTATTGAAGGAAAAGAAGCTCATGTCAGAGAGAAGCTCAGAGAATTTTTACGAGGAGTGGTGGTACCCGTATTATAAGAATGAATGTCCAACCGATAAGTATGACTATTTCTATGTTTATACACAACACCCAATTCGTTGTAGAAGTTAAGTTGAAGACAATATTTCATGCGTGAATCAAACGGAACAAAGTATATTCGTCTTGAAATACGCTCACCAAGAATCTGCCTAAGAGCCCAGCAAGAGGATGATAAGCTCCTAGACAGCTGCCGCACGTACCCGGCCCATCCCAGGCCCGCATCCACAACAACTCCCAAAAATTTAATTTCGGGAGAGGGCAAAGGAAGACTGTTATTATATTAATTTGATGTTTATAAATTCATAACTTGGTTTTATTCGTATTAAGGATGATTTTATTCGCACCAAACCACTCGCAGATTTTAGAAAAGTCAGTAATTACTAAATTCTCCAAATCCCCATGATTAGAGGCATGCCACGTAAGAGAAGTATCGTCAGCGAAAAGAACCGCGTGTGATCGGCGGCCAACATGTGCCACGTCATTAATATATATTAAAAATAACGTTGGCCCCAGCACCGAGCCTTGCGGCACACCACACGCGATTCTGCTAATTTTTGAACTACGAAGTCGTTATCGACTTTCAAACTTACATATTGACGGCGATCAGATAAGTATGGGCGAAACCAATTATTAACTTTGCCTCTAAAACCAAACTTTCAAGTTTACAAAGAAGGATAGAGTAGGAAACACAATCGAAAGCCTTAGATAGGTCGCAGAATATAGTGGCCGTCATTTGTTTATCATTAATATTCTCGAACATATGATGTAAGAAATCATAAACAGCATCTTGATCATTGACAACTAGAAAGCAAACTCTCTGCCTCTAAGAACTTCCTAACTGTTGAATCAACAACTTTCTCCAATACTTTTGACAATATTGTGAGCACAGTGATAGGTCTGTAATCTTATAGCGCGCAATTATTCCCACCTTTATGAATGAGGGTTGTTCTAGGAAGTTTCAAACAGGAAGGAAAGACAGATTTTTTTAATGAAAGGTTAATTACATTTACTAATTTCTGAACGGAAGTGGTAAGAAAAGGAAAATTTATGCTGAGATAACATTGTAAGTTTTGAAATTCTTATTTTTAATATTATATTGTTTGCCACAGATATAAAATAATAATAATAGATCTTTATTGTGCCAACCAACAGCCGTAGCCAATAAGAGACACACATATACAGATAAATGTAAACATATGCATATATATATATATATATTATACATATTCTATACTAAAAAATAAATAGTTGTTTTGCGCCATCAAAAAGTAAAATATCTTATTCCAAATTCTCATAATAACAATAAGAAAAAAAAGTAAGTAATAAGTGGTGTTGAATTGAATTATAATAGTAAAAAAAAATAATAACAATAACAATAATCTTAACTAAAACCGTGTCAACACCATGCGAGCGTTGGAAAGGATTTGATGGAGTGGAGTAAGGAAAATATCACAATAAGCTGATACTAAGTTGAACAATCGGGACATGGAAACCATTGGAGAACACAATGATGAGTTTAAGCGTGCATATGAAGTATGAAACGTCAGACTCTGTCTGGCAGATGGACGAGGAACCAAGAATTGAAGCTGAGAAAGGAGAAGAGGGGAGTCAATCTTGTGATGTACCAAGTTATACACAAATTTAATAAACATAAGTTGACGTCGCGTCTCAAGCGAATCAATATCAAATTGCGTTAAGAGCAGTTGATAATCATATCCTCTATTTGGGTAATTACCTACCTTCTTAAAATGCAGATATTTAAGAAATTTTCGTTGAATTTTCTCAATAAATTGTTTATGCACAGCATAGAAGGGATTCCATATAATAGCTCCGTATTCTAGTTTAGATCTAACCAAACTGTAATATAGTAATTTGATAGTGTTTACATGAAAGTTCGAAAAATTCCTAATTAAAAAGCCCAAGGTTCTCATAGCTGAAGATACCATTTCATTTCTATGGATTGAAAACCTTAACATGGGATCAAAATAAATTCCCAAGTCTCTCACCACTGTAACTGTGGAACAGCTACCCCGTTAATGCAATAGTTAAAATGTATCGGGGTAAGTTTCCTGGTGTAACACATCACCCTACATTTTCATTTAAATGCAGATCGTTATCAGAACACCATCTGCCTATCACATCTAGCTGTTCCTGTAAACGCAAACAATCATTGACCGACGTAATTGACATATAAACCTTCAAGTCATCAGCAAACACATACTTGTCACACCGAACCTCTTCAATCAAATCATTAATGAATAGGAGGAACAGAAGTGGGCCAAGGTTGGCCCAGGGTACTCCTGAAGTAGCATGGAATGGGTGTGACTGGTATCCATTGTAGAAGACGTACTGCAATCGGTTCGACAGATACGATTTAAACAGAGATGTTAAGGAGCTACTAAAACCGAACGATTTCAACTTTTTGAGAAGTAATGCATGGTCGATATGCTCAAACGCTTTTGATATGTCTGTATACACAGCATAAACTTGTCCACAAACATCAAAGGTGTTAAGTGTGTACTGGGTGAAAATTGCCAGATTAGAGACGGTAGACCTCTTTTCCATAAAACCATGTTGTTCTATTGCAATGTAGTTTTTAATAGCTGGATAGATACTCGCATATAAGGTTGCTTCGAAAATCTTAGCAATATTATTTAGTATGGCAACAGGACGGTAGTTCTTAACGTCAGTAGCTGATCCATTTTTATGAACAGGACATACCTGGTATATTTCCACAATTCTGGGAATGTACTAGTCTTTAATGCCAAGTTAAAAATAATTGCCATTGGAGCCGTCAATATACTTCTACAGTCTCTTATCAAAAAACTGGGAATTCCGTCAGTACCAGCAGTCATCTTATTCTTAAGCTTCCCCATAGCTGCACTCGCATCTAACTCTGTCACATTGGTTGTAGTAATACAAACCGCAGATGCATTTTCAGGAGAAGGTATGTCATCTAACAATTCATTGGTATACACAGAACTAAAGTATAAAGCAAACCATCTACAATATCTTGCGGAGTATCATATATGATGTTATAATGAATTGAACCAGGTATTCGAGACTTTCCCTTCTTGGTGTTAATATAATGCCAAAATATACCGAGAGATGGATCACTGAATATAGTCAAACGATAAAATAAAGATTTTTTCAGGAATATTTTCCTGGACAAGGGCTAATTACTGGAATTCACAGGCACTTCTCTAGGAGTGGGTCTAAATCTGATCTAAATGTATAAAAGGAATGTAAAGAAAGTATAGAAGTGTTCAAGGGGAACAGCTCCAAATTAGAACCTAAGCTGAGTATGCTAATTCAACAAATCAATTTCCCAAGAAGCAAACGTCAACAGTTGTTGCTCAATGTTGTATTGACCGCTAGAGCGCCAAATTAATTGCGGGCCTCTGGTTTATAAGACTGTCTGTCACGGTCAGGGACGCTGCGTAATTTCTAATGTAACCAATTAATGCCAAGTTCTATGCCTCACGCGCCTGTTGTGTTGTTGTAATTCCGAAACGCCGAGCCGACGTTCCCAATGAATAATTTACGCCCTCCTGTCCGTCAACGCTTTGCAATCAATTAACACATTGAACATTCAGATTGTTTGCAGGCGATTTTGTAACACCTTTAATGTATGCCTATCAAATTTTATAAACGGAAACAATTTTTAATGTTCATATCTATCTACTTATTATACTGTCAAAGAATGTAACATATGCAAGTAAACTTAAGATGGTAATTTGTGTAAAACATAGGGCTTAAAAACCGCCGCTTTTGGAAACACCCACAACTCAAAATTTTCATTTATGTTATAGATATATTTTCAACTTGTTGATGGAAATTTTCATCGCATATACAGGAATCTATGCAACCGGCTTTAGATTAATAATTTGCTGAAACATTTTAGTCATTTCCAAATTATCGTCATACTAAGCTATCGATCTTTTTTGTTTAATCTGATTTATCCTTTCATAATTTATGTCGTAATTTGCAAGTTGTTTTGTTATATCATATATATCACTAGCTTTTTATCCGTATTAAAATAACGTGAAATAGGTAAACTTCTAGTTCCGACTTACTTTACTACTCTAAAATCCATAACAGAAGGACTTGTGATGGAAAACGCTGTTCGAAGATGGTATAGTTCATAATTTCGCATGTTTAGCATTCTTGCAAAAATATCTTTTTTTAAACTTCATGATTCAGAGCACTCTTTAAATAAACTGCACCTCACACCTTTACAGCATTCCTTTTGACATAAATCTTAGTTTAACTCACCTCAGCTGCTGTGACTCGGGTAAATGTGCGATTAGAGCTCAGTTGGGGAAGTCATCTTCCACTTTTCAATTCGGGAGTCTATCTAAATTAACTGAATTCGACTCAATGAACTGGTGAAGGCATTCAAATTTGAAAAGCGGCGAAATAATAATACAAATATAAAAAATTGCGATGCATGCGTTTATGATACAAAATGCGAGAATTTTCACAATTTGGTTTTGTTTTGTATAAGTTTAGTTTAAGAGTTTATTGTATCATTTTAATTTATTTAGTGTTAAGTTTTTTTTAATTATTCCATTCACTAAATTGTCTATTGTTCGCTTGTGCTGATTTAATGTGTCTTCTATTAAATATTGTCGTTGTAATTTTATACGTCTGCGTTGTACAATTTTGAGAGAGGGATTTTTGTAAGAAAAACAATTGTTAAGGACTTCCTTGTTCGACTATTGACGTGAGTAGACATATTTTTAAATCTTGGTTGCCATTTCGTAATCCATTTTGATTTTGTAAAATTAAGTGTCTTTTATTTAGTCAACCAAGGAACTTTTATTATAATAATTGTTAATATATTGGATGTGCACTTTGTAGATATAAGATCAATTACTATTTTTTTTGTTTAGGAAGATATATTTTAGTTTTTCTCTCACTTTAGTTTAAAGAGTTAATTTTCTGTTATCCAATTTTTGCTGTTTCATTTTTATTTTTCTATCACCTCGTTGGGTGAGTAGAAGCATTGTTCTTGCATTTAGTTTTTTTTTGCTTTTTTTTATTCTAGTAATTGTCCACGCTTAGTTAATTTTAATTTGTGAAACCACGTGGATAGAAATTCAAAGGTTGTGTATTTTGGATAATCTTCCTGAACAAACAAAACTTTTGCTTTGCATAGGAAATAGCATTGTCCTATTTTAATTTAGAGTCAAGTGCAGTTTTTATTTTAGGCCAGTACCTTCAGTTCAAGGTATTTTTCTGCACATTTGTAATTTAACCCGTTGTTGTAATAAATTGATTGTTAATTAGCGTCATTGGGTTAAAAATTCTGTTCTTTTATTTTATTTTAAACCTTTTCAATTTTTCGGGTAATTAAGAAAGTCTGATTTCATTCACTTACAATTTACTTTTCGTGGTTAGATTCAAGTTTTAATTCGCGAGGGTAACTCTGAGATTAATAGTTCTTTTGCGTCCATTTAAATATTTTCCGTTGAGCTAGCTAATTTTATTTTCTTTTTCATTTTAAACTTATGTTTGGTAATTAGTAGTAATTGAATTTAAAAAGGTATTTCTTTTTTTGAAATTCAATTACAATTAACGAAAATTTTTCCAAAAAGTTGTTTCTGAAATTAGTACTTTCAGAAACTGCATAAGAATCGATTAGGAACCAGCAAATAATTTTCGATTCCAAGGCGGGCCTGATTATATCCAACAGTTAAAATTTATTGTTCCTGATTGCACGTACACCCAGAGTTAAAAAAAAAAAAAACTTCAGCATAGTTACTCAACCTTTGTAAAAATTGAATGTAAAGGAACAATCGAATGTTATCGTTATCAAATATTGTTGCCTCTAGATCGTTTCATCAAGTATATAAATCGAGTTGTCAGAGACAAGGATCAGAAAAAGAGCATTTACTTACTTTTGTAATTGAATATTGTATTCACTGAACGTTTTGTGAATTCAATATTTCACCGCAAATCGTCTTTATAAACGAACGCTCTAAATTTTTCTGTTTTTGTTTTTTTTCTAATTTGTCACTGACAACACATTTACTAAAAACAAAGTGAGAGTTTAAGATAATCTTTTCGAGTAGATTGTTGTCCCTACAAAAAGTATTCTTGACTGCCTCGATCTAAAGTTGGGCATTAAAATTCCCATTTAATCCGCTTCTTTTCTCTTTGGCGGCGTGTTCCGGCACGTGATCCCTATCAAGATCTTTACCTTCAGACGTTATTTCCTTATAATGCCTGGCAGCTGAGTTGTAGACGGTTTAAGGCGCGATTGAATGAGAAAATGGTGGCCTCTTAGTTATCTCAAAATTGCCCTATAAACGGTTGCTTCGACCTATGTTGTATGCGGTTAGAAAAGTTTCTGCCCAGTTGCTAGAATACCCCGTGAAGTATTGGGTAATTTGACAGTAGATTTTAGTTGTACAAAATTCTTGTATGCAATATTAATAATGTTATTTGAAATTAATATATACATTAATTGAAATATTGCAATTGCAACAGCAAAAGCATCCTTATTAATCATTCTGATGCCAGCGATTGTACTTTGGTGAAATAATAGCATAGGAAACGCCGTTAGGAATTATAAACTCTAAAATTGAAATAACGCATTATCTGGAAAATTCGGTTCCTAATTTAAAACAATTACCATAGATGTCATGGTTGCATTGCTCTGCATTTGCATATGCACAGAATCATATTGTTCAGAAAATAAGTTATCTGTCTTAACAGAGTAATTTCCTATAAATTATATACATGATCAATACAACACTTACGAATGCCTTCTGAAGATTTTGGATTTATGAATAAATTTCTTTTCATACATTTTTTTTTCCTTTTTTGATATTTTGATTATGTAATCAGTTTACTGTAAACTGATTACATAAGGTCAAAAACAGGAAAATAAAAATATATAGAATAACAAACCGCCAAGGTGTGATTTCAATCTGAACTGCGTACCAAAAAAACACCTTGAAGGAACTGAATCACAAGGCTGAAATTTTGGCAAGCTCCAAGCAGTAAATCATAAGTACTAGTTTTCAGTAGTAAATCATAACAAATGAAAGAAAATACCAACAATCAGTAAAAAATTGCTTCAAATGCTGTTGTAAGCCATCAGTGTTGTTTGCTGGAGCATTAGTGTGTTGAAACCAAATAACTTGGCACCCGTCTTCCAGTAGTTCTGGTAAAACTTCTTTCACAAATACTACTAAGCGATTTTTCGTATGTAAGCGAGGTGTCAGAAAATATATTCACTTGAAATCTATAAATGAATATCGCGCAGGATGCTTTCGACTTAAGTATAGCTACTATTATTAGGTTGTTAGTGATGCGTCATGGATAAAGAGTATCGTGACTGAAAATTGTTTGCTCTAAAAACTAAATTGTGTCGTAGCAGAAAACTCATCTAAATCTAGAGCACGAATCTTTTTCAAATGAAATGAATGTAACTCTTGCTGCTCGTGCAAAACCTTTCAAACAATTTTGCGATTAACAATCATAAGTTTGTCGATGCCATTTGTAAGAATACGATGCATGTAACAGCTATACAGTAAAAGATAAAGTGTGTATGTTGACTGTGGAGGATGTGAGTTCTCTACTATTTAACCAAGAAATAAAAAGTAAATAAAATTATACAGCGTCCCAGAATCTAGGGTTGATTTGGGGTAACTTCTTAGTACTAAAAGTATTTTTTTTTCAAATAGAACATCCTGTATATTTTTACATCACGTGATGTAGAATTGAATACTCTATCAAAAAGCTATAGGTATCCTATCTCAATCGCCTCGTTTAGAATTAGTGATTTTCAGAAAATGTGCTTTTGTATTAGTATTTAATTAATAGTAGGCGCTGAAAAATAATTTTAATTTTAAAAGCATATTAAAAAGAAGAAAAAAAAGGAAAATATAGTATGAAAAAGTAAAATTTATTGAATACAAGATAATCAAAAACGAAATGCTGTATATATTAGGTATTGGTATAATAAAATTATAAATGTTGTATATAATCTCTATTTTCTTGCAAAAACTTTAGAATTATGATGTAATCGCATATTGTTGTAGCTTGTTTCATGCTATCAAATGCTTTAGTTACTCATCGCTCTAATTCTACTTTGATCTGTCCTTTGACCGAACACGCTAGTGATTTTTTGTGTCCCCATAAATCAAAGATCTTGGTGACTCAAAGTGGCTCAAGATCCATTATTTTCAATCCATCTATTATTAAGCATTGTGCTCAATAAAAGATCTACCTCATAGAAAAATGAACTGGTGTCTCATTTATTTCGTACCAGCAATATCTCGAATCAAACAGAGGCAACTAAATGTCTGTTACGGATTGCCGCAGAATTCCGATATATCTCTGTTTAAGGTGTCATAAATTTGAGAACGTGTTTTCCCATTCATTATTAAGCAAAATTCGTTATAACTAAATGTATTTTGAAAGCTAACCTCACAGATGAAGCGATGGTTTTACGGTGCCCAATAGTGCCAGTTGCGTTTATTAACAATACCTTCTGTGGTAGATTTGAACTCATCCGTCCAAATATTTTTTTTGTAAAAACTCTGGATCTTCCTGAAGCCATATCAATGTTCGCTTGCAAAAGCAAGACGGCGAACTTCATCGCCGGGATACAACGCCTGCACGATGCCACATGCAATTTGTGTTTTGACAGAATGCGCTGTATTGATGAATATGATATGCCTATTTCCTCAGAGTAGCACGTATGGAACTGGAGGTGAGGATATTTTTTCATGTTATATTTTGTTTTTTAAATGCTTTTAGAGTTAAAATTGTTTTTCATCGCCTACTATTAATTAAATTCTAATTAAAAACATTTTCGGAAAATTACTACTCCTAAAAGAAGCGATAGAGATACACTGTTGAAAATATTATCGGTGTTGGCGTTAATTTTGCGCTAGCCAAATATTTTAGTGTTGATTTTTACAAACTTTGTCAGACGAATTGACCACGTGTGTTTAATAGAACAGAAATTATTAGAATTTCGTGTGAATTCTTTGTTCAGATACGAGGATTTACTATTTTTCTAGACATTCAGAAGCGTCAACCAATCAAAATTTTTCCCTCGAATAGAAATATAGAAACCTCACCTAATCTAATACGGTATTGCATTATAGGCACCACGTGCATCACACGTGTACTGTTTTCGGGTTTGTTTCTGCGTATTAACATATACAAAC
Source organism: Protaetia brevitarsis (assembly GCA_004143645.1). Taxonomy (NCBI): domain Eukaryota; kingdom Metazoa; phylum Arthropoda; class Insecta; order Coleoptera; family Scarabaeidae; genus Protaetia; species Protaetia brevitarsis. The sequence goes on along the minus strand of RXPK01000895.1, from coordinate 31,972 downwards.
AAACCACCAAACGTGTATTGACCTGCAACCTTGTGTTATTAAATGTTAATTCCAGTGTGCAATAAAAAAATTCAACATCTTAAAGGTGTATTGGGAACATCTATTTACGTAACACTGCGTAGGCTTTCACGGCCGGTGTAACTATAACTAACAGCTTCTTGGGGTTTCGCCGTGTGTCAAAACTTTCGCTCGACGTTTCGCTGTTCATACTGACAGCTTCTTCAGGATAACTGAACTTGCAGTTCAGTTATCCTGAAGAAGCGAAACGTCGAGCGAAAGTTTTGACACACGGCGAAACCTGCAAGAAGCTGTTAGTTATCTATCTACGTAATTAAATTAAAATCATTTGAAAATTCGCACGTTTAGTTGAAACCAAAACTTTTGAATGAGTTGTTCTGCATATTTATAATTGCGAAAACGTCTTAAAGAGAGAATATTATAGCACTAAGAAGTAAGAGTTGTATATTGAAAAAAAACGTCGTTTTTAGAAAAGGGTGTTAAATCAATCAATAGATCACATTCATTTAGTTAAACAGCTAGTAAATTTGTCTAGTCTAGATCAAATAAAACGTGACTAGAAGTATTTTATAATTCCACGTGTCAGTTGGACAAAATAATACCTTAGCAATAGACAATACTTGACTATCTTTGCTCGTCAAATTTAAACTCGTATAGTTATCGACAAAATAACACGAAAAGAGTGTGGACCTCTCCTGACTATAAAATTAGTCAAAAAAGTGTTAAAATTTTCAACAGTGTAGGTATAAGAACACTTTTCGAGAGAGAATTCAATTCTAGATCACATAGTGTAAAAATATGCAGGACGTTCTATTGGAAAGATGATACTTTTAGTGCTAAGAATTTACCTCAAATGAACCTTAGTGAACATCCTCTATAATTTTGTTGCAACATAAAAACTGTCTACCTTTTACACTGTTGAAAATATTACGGTGTTGGCGTTAATTTTGCGCTAGTCAAATATTTTAGTGTTGATTTTTCCAAACTTTGCCAGACGAGTTGACTACGCGTATTTAATCGAACAGAAATGACTAGAATTTCGTGTGAATTCTTTGTTCAAATATGAGGATTGACTATTTTTCTAGAGATTCAGAAGCGTCAACCAATCAGAATTTTTCCCTCGGATAGAAATATAGAAACCCCACCTATTCTAATACAGTATTGCATTATACGCACCACCTGCATTGCAGGTGTATCTGTTTTCGTGTTTGATTCTCCGTATTAACTTATCCAAACAAACAAAAGGTGACTGACTTGCAAAGTGTAACCTCGTGTTATTAAACGTTAATTCCAGTGGGCAAAAAAATTTCAACATCTTAAACATGTATTGGGAACATCTATTTTACGCAATTAGTTTAGACTTGAATCAAATAGCATAAACATTCACTTAATTTTATAATGGTTCTCAAAAATCATTTTAAAATTGGTACGTTTAGTTGAAACCAAAATTGTTGAATGAGTGGTTTTGCATATTTGTAATCGAGAAAACGTCTTAAAGAGAGAATATTATAGCACTAAGAAATAGGAGTTGCATATTAAAAAGACGTTGTGTTTAGAAAATGGTGTTAAAACACCCAATAAATCGCATTCATTTAGTTAAACAGCTAGTAAATTTGTCTAGTCTAGATCAAATAAAATGTGACTAGAAGTATTTTATAATTCCACGTGTCAATTGGACAAAATAACCCCTTAGCAGTAGACAATACTTGACTATCTTTGCTCGTCAAATTTAAACTTCTATAGTTCTCGACAAAATAACACGAAAAGAGTGTGGACCTCTCCTGACTATTAAATTAGTCAAAAAAGTGTTAAAATTTTCAACAGTGTTCTGTATAGCTGTTATAGTTATTTAATGCATCCTTTTTTTTTGAGATTTTTTTCACAAAAACCAAAATAAGTATATATTTTATAAAATTGACTTTAAGATGCCTAGTACAACGCACTGAAGTATATAGGTTTCTATTTATAATATCAAAGTTGGCCATGATTTTTGATATAACCGGATATGTGACATAGATGAACTTATTTTCTAAATAGATCATAGAACTATGCTTAACCCCAAAGTTTCAAAATCGAGATATCATTGCAAAGTCAAGAACTTTTAATGGACGGGTTCCGTGAATCACCTTGTATTTAGTTCTAGATTTTATCAAAGGAATCCATAAATAGACTCAAACACATTGCCTAACTTCAAGGACGTTTATTTTCCGCAGAGAAGCTATACAACCTTTCCTACAGTTTATGAGCTAAAAATGCTTGTTTTGGTTCCCTTTACCACGCGTTAAGCTCTTAAAAGTTGTTTTTTCGGACCTAATATATTTTAGCTTCATATAAGCGACAGATTTTGGTAAATTGTTTTGAAGCTTTGCTAACGCCGTTAACTGATTGTATGTAGTTGGCACGTTTGCGTGACATACGTACATGTGAATGAAGGCGTATTTTTTGCACTGCATAAGTGTTTTACACATAAATTATATACACACTATTATTGCTTGAGACACGTACCGGTTGTAAAGTATTTCCCAGCTAGTCATATAATTATATGGGAGAATTTTACTCGTAATTAAAAAAACTTTTTTCATTACACAATTAAAAAAAAATCTTTTTTTATCGAATTATTAAGTCTCGTTATTCATGAATAAGCAATAACTGCTTTAACAACTTCATTCCAGTAAAACGCTTGAAATCAAAATAAATCGAAACACTTTTTCGGTAGATGTAATTTTAATTCGCATCCAGCAGTTGCAATAATGACGTCGTATTTTGTATTTGTCGCAATAACGATCGAGAGTCGCTGTACGCAACGCAATTCCACAGGCCATTGTGTGTCATAATAATAATGAGCTTCGTTTTCATTATGCCGTCGGGTAGAATTAAATGCTTTTAATTACTGTGACCGTTTTATTTATATCAATTAAACACGCTGCGGACGCGGTATGAATATTCCGAATTTGCATATTTCACTTTGCACCAATTAACATTCTAATTATACCCCTTGTGAACGGAAACGGTCTGGGCTCGATAAATTTTAGTATCAGTCCGAAACAGGGGATGCACCGATCCGGAATTAAAATTCGATGGTCCAAAGGAAAACAGCGTAAAAGGGCTAGATTATCAATTCAACCGGGAAAGTTGTTACTGAGTATATTTGTAAATGGGATGCGATGAATTCAGTGCTTTGCAATGCTGATTTCACCATATTTATCCAGCGCTTAGAGTGTCTAGCATTTTGGAATGTAAATTCGTTTCAATTAATGAAAGTTAAATCCACGTTACGTTACTTAGTTTAGAGTGACCTCTGGCTAGGTAAACTTAAAATAGAAAAAAAAAAGTGCAAAAACAGTAAAAGCAACATTAAGAAAAAAAAAATGGTGAAGTAGGAGAGATATCTACTGAAGAAATTATTCAGCAAACCGATACAATATGCCACCAGGCGGGGTTCATGATCTATTATCGGAATCACCATAGTAGCAAAAGCAATGAAAGGGGAATAACACTAGGAACGAACCCAAGCTTTTGCCTACTAGGCGTCATCAGCGATTCTCCTAATGTATAAACCCACTTTCATCGCCAATCACATCTCAAGTTTCACGTACAATCACCTACTAAGGGAAAAGAGTTCTGTTTGTGTGCTCTCTAGGAGCCACGTGCCAAACTCTCATCCGCAAGCGACTTTAGTAGAAAGCTGGCAATGCTGTCATTAAACTAGCCCGAATAGTTCATGGACTATCAGTTCCGGTAGATGGCTCGTATTGCATTGTCAGCTTTATGCTAAAGTCGCTTGCGGGTGGAAGTTTGGCACGTGGCTTCTAGGTGGCGTACAAATTATACCCTTTTCACTTAGTAGGTTATTGTACGCAAAACTTGAGATGTGATGAAAGTAGGTTTATACACTCGGAGGAGCGCTGATGACGTCTGGTAGGCAGAAACTCGGGTTCGTTCCTAGTGTTATTCCCCTCTCATTGTCCTTGCTAGTATGGTGATTCCTACAATAGAACATGAGTCTCGCCTGGCGGCATATGCTATCCGGTTCATTGTATGTAGACATTTTTTTCTTTAGTGTTGAATTATTCAGCACTTGAAAAATTTGAGTCAACCTTTAATCAATGCTTTTCAAATAAACAGTACCTATATTCAATATCAAAACGAATTACATATTAAGAACCCGTTTATTTCCAGTTCACCGACTTCTGATGCAGTTTAAAGAAGAATATCTCCAATTGTCGCAAGGGATGTTGTTTGAACAATATATAGTGAGGTCGTAAATTGTGCCCCCACCTTCACAACTTTTGAACGGAATGAGATTAAATTGTCTCTAATTTCACTTTGTTTTTCTTTCATATAATATATAATTACACTTTCAGATATGTTTATACTTCAACTTTAACATACCAACTGTTCGTTGCTACAATGAAAATTCAGACAAATTCAATTGCCGATAATTTTACGCTATAGAAGGATTATAACTTTTCAACAAGTTTTTTATTTACTTCAGGTACTGCTTACACTATTTTGGGAACTCTCACTAGGGTTTTAGGTCTGTAACTTTAGCCCAACATTAGCTTAGTTTAAAATATCAAAGCCACAATTTGTTACCCAATTTATATTTATTTCAATTTAATTAATCTATGATTATACAGGTCAATTTGGTATTTGGTCCAATACTAACGAATGGAATCTTCTGTGTTGTCTAAGATATGCTGAGTATAAAGCATATACTTATATGTAAATTTGTCTGAAGTGGTATTCGTCTGGGATTTGGAAGCTTATAATCTTCTTTGGTATAATATATTCCTACTCCTTTTTTCCTCGATGATATTAGTTTGGTATATAAGATATTCTTTTGGGTCACAATTTTCTCTTACTAATATAATCAAGATCCTTCACTCAGTAAGAACTTCCTTCCCCTCAGGTTGTTCGGAAACATTTGAGAATGGAATTAACTTCCCATACCTACATTTACTTCAATCTTATATATGGATAGTCCCAAAGATATATAGATACTTACGGTATGACATGATGTATATTAGAGCATAGTCTAAAGTATTTCTATAGCTGCAAGAAGTAAGCAAGTATACCGTAAAGTATTATTTGAAATGGAGAGGTCCATTAAATATGACTTTAAGTAATAATAATATAAATTTATTGATACATCTGAAGAGGTGTTCTCATGATCAATGGGGTATATGTAAATTGCCTCCCCATAGGTGGTAGGAAAAAGGATCAGATTTATTTGGTCTCCTAAATAGGTAAACTGTCTCCCAATCTTTTTAATCGTATACTCCAACCATTATTGTTTTATTATTTATTGTTGGAAATGGGAGAAATAAATAATTTATATTCACCACCAGATACATATACGCTGCTTGACTAATTTGTTTATTGTTAATACAAAATATTGTTACTATTCCAACTTTTATCAACGGGGACCCAATTTACACATGTATATCAGGTAGCTAAAAATTGTGGGAGGCATTTTATATATACCCGGTCAATGTACACAAGAACAGAAAAAAATATAAAGAGTATATAACAGAAAACAGATAATTGACAAATGTAAATGGCAAACTCAATAAAGATAAATAAAAATGCAAAAAGGAATAAAGTCAAGGAAGTATAAAAACATAATGTTAACGAGTTAATATATATACACAGAAAAACTCGCCAACTGAATAACATTCTCTGTCCATTAATACCTCCTTAACTTATCGTTTGAACCAGCGTATATCCAGGTGCTTTATATCCGATGGTAAGTGATTGTACAATTTTACGTCTAAATAATTGGTGGGAGTTTGCACTCCTTTCATTCTATGATAAGGAGTGCAAACACAAGGAGTACATACACAATTGTCTTTGGTACGTCTATTGTGTTCGTGTAGTTATGCATGTGTTACATATTTCGATTTTGTGCTGTGTATGTATTCCACACAAACAAGAATTTAAACAGATGGCAGCGTAAATTCTTCTGTGTCTTTTAAATAATATTCTACAAGATATTTTGTAGTCTGTTTTGCTCAAGGATTTAATTGAATCTTTCTGTTTTAGGAACACTCGCTGTCAATGGACGAAGTAACCCCACTAAAGTATGCCGAATGTCGCCTTGGAGTGAAATATGGAAAAGGTAAGTTTTGCGACTTCATCGGTGTCTACTTCCATTATTCTTCTTATTGCATCCAACGCACCAGACAGTTTACTTGTTGCATCTACATGATTCTTATAACGTAGATTGCTAAAGATATGGAGTCTCAAAAGACACACAGTGTGCTTACGCTGGAGAGCATTTGTAGTAAAATGCAATTCCTGTGTCTTGCTTTCCTTTAAACTTCTGAACCAGTCACCTGTCGCTGCATTGCATTCAGTGTTGTCCCCGACGTAGTTTCTTGTTAGCAACAATGTGTCATCGGCGAACAAGCACATGATTCATGTAAGTAATTAATAATAAGAGCCCAAAAGCTGACCCTTGAGGTACACCTTCCTTTATAGGTAATATGTTCGATCTCATTTTGCTAGGCAACAAACTGATTGCGGTTGATCAAATGGGATTCTAGGAGCTTGTGTGTCTGTGTTCTCACACCATAATGGCCCAGCTTTGCCAGTAAAATGTCCACGTCGCGCGCCGACACAATCAAATGCTTTGGATAGATCACAACAGGGTAGCAGTAGTCCATATTTCGCGTCCAAGGGGGTTGTTATGTTTCCATCACGTCGATGATTGCAGTTGTGATTAACCCCCCCCCCCTTGTTTCGCAAAAAGGGTGAGAGGTTATTAATCCTTTCTTTATGAGTGATTCAAATATCTTTCAAAAGATTAGAACTATTGCTATTGGACGATAATTGTAGCACTGTGTATCTAAATTGGCATTGCATACGACTTCTTATTCTGTAAGTGTTGCATTATAAACGAATAGAAAAATAGCAGAACATAACGAGAACTGTGAATCCAAGGAGTATAGGAAGATTTAATAAAGGTTCAACAAATGGTGCGATGCGAAATATAAATTCTGTACGGTGATAGCTACTAAACTTGACAGTGAAGCTAGCTAAATTCAGTATGTAGATGCGGGACGTTTGCGAAAACTCCAGCAATTTAGAGGATACGTATTCCGTGTTCTTTAACATTGGGTATATGATGTATTTCCTTGTTTTGGTTGACACTTCGAAGGGAATGGAGGAAATACGTTACGTGTTCAACTGTTCTCAGATCCTTCCTAAAACTAAATGCATTTAAACTGTAGATTTCCTTCCGTTAAATTTTTACCTGTATATCATTCGAATTACAAAATGTCCTTAAGAATTTCACCCTGCTAACCGTCCAATGCCACCAAAAAAACGTAAAAATTAATTTAACTCCAGTTAGACGTCAGCCATTCTTTACGTACACTTTACAGCACATAAATTTAAAACAACTACTTCGCTCGGATTCTTTTCGTCTTATTCGGGATCTTTTTTTGCCAAACTAAATTATTGTACTCGTCGCGAGCAGCTAAGATTGTCCGAAGGGAAATCGCAATCCGTAATCCCACGAAGTGAGCTGGGCGCTGGGTCGTCGCTGCCGACGGCGGCGCCGGCATCGATAAAAACTCCGGCATTCACGATCGTCTTTTGTTTAAATTGATTCCGGAGCAACGGAATTTAATACCCTTCTAGAGTGCTGTAATTGTAAAACAGAAACCGGCTGCCGTATTGCCTTCAACAGTACGGATGTGCGATTTGATTACTAGCTATATTGGAACTACTCCTTTTTTTGTTGTTTTTCGACGACCGGGTTTTTTGTCTTTCCTTATTTGTGGCGTATTAGTCGATTCGGTTTTTTAACGGAGCTATTCGCAGGGACAGTAAATCCGTACTTGTTGATGTTATGGGCATCCTAAAGGGTCGAACCCTATTCAAGAATATTCATAAAGAAAGCTACCGACGGGACATTTGCTTCGACGATAACCGTCAATTTTATTGAATTATTTAGGCTAGTAGAACACCAATTCATTGTCCAATTACCTTTTTTTTTTATTACATTAGCATTAGGTACCATTTATGCGTTTTATATAAATGAAACAAAATTGCGGAAATTCCCTGACAGAACAAATACAAAAAATAATGCATGCATAGCTTGCAGGAAACGGATAAATGCTATTACACAGAGAAAAAAAATGCTAAATCAATGAAATATTCATTGACCCAAGCAGTTGGCTTGTTTGTATGTGGGAAAACAAATATTTATTTCTCTCAAGTACCAGATGTTCGATTCAAACATGTACAGTGTTTGTCAAAAAAAGGCAAACTGGATTACTTTAAAATATTGTAGAAAATTGGATTAAACGTGCCGACACATTAAAATCAACTAAGCTAAGTATTTACTTCAAATTAAAGGTTTGTTTACACTAAATAATTACTTGTCTCAAATAAATATTTTGTAAACTCAAGTTATTGCCAGAGTAGTTAGTCGTGTCTGCTTGCACGGGCTGTACTCGCCTCGCGCTATGCAGAACGTTTAGCCGTAGTATATCTTCAAGGCAATAAAATCACTCTCTCCGATTCGTGTGTCTAGTGCCTTAAGATGGTAAACATCAGTATTTGACGATAACAGGTACGAACTGTTCTTGTTCTCAGGTCATACCTATTATTGATACCTGTTACCAATACCTGTTACTGGTCTTCGATTTTCGATATGGATAGTTAAAATTAATATCGTATGTGTTAATACGCACGGAGAGTGCGCATCTATATAAATCAGTATCAGTATCTTTACATAGGTATGCGTTACAAGAGAATTGCCAAACAACTAATGTAGTATTTTACTGGTAAAAATATCAGTATACGTACGCGTACTCATACTCGTTTACAAAGACATTTTGTTGCACTTGGTTATTAGAGCGGAGGAAGTATGAGATAACAGTATATATTAAATCGTGTACCTGTTCTAAGCTATTCTGTATTCATACCTGTTACCAAATAACTGTTATAAGTATTTTGTACCATCTTTACTAGTATCTAGCATCAGTGTTAGTCGAGTCTTGATGCGAGATAGTACAATTATCCGTTAACGTTTTCCGCATTGTAAATGTGATACAATAGACGTAGACAATCCCAGAAAGCGGCCATTGTTTCATAATGTAGAAAAATATATTGATAAATTCCAGGATTTACATTATGATGGTGCCAAAATAGTTTGTACAGTGTGCGATAAACAGTTATTGTATTGGCACAAATCGAACTACACATTGGCGGTGGTGCATCCGATCCGTTATCTAACTATAAAGATTATTTTAATTATGCGTGTTACATCCGTAGATGTTGATACGGTCTTTTTCAAAATATAAGCATGTTTTATCATCGCGACGAAAGCGGTTTAGTGAGAAAAATATTGAAACACATAATGCTACAAACTTTTCAGCAATCCTATACCATTCTGCTACTTAAATAAGGTAAGGGGCTTATATATAATATTTATAGTTAAATAAATAAATACTTTTGCTGTTTCGCGACTGTACTGTATACTTGTGTTAAACGTTAGTGTCATATATACGTAACTTAGTACTGACCTGGCGCGCAGACAAAAGTTGACCTCTCTAGTCATTGCACTGACTTCAGTTACCTTACCACACCTTATTAAAGAAAATTATTTTTATACTTATTGCATACTACTTCGTTGCTTTAAATAAATCAATTCCTTGTATAAATTGCTGTTGTGGTCGAAATCGCTTCACCGTTAACAATAACGTGTTACTAGTAGCTAATTGCCATCGCGGTAGGGTGTTATAATCTCCATAGATATAACGATTTAACTAATCATATTTATCGGAGATTATCCACTACCTGTTGTGGCAGGTACCAAGAAATTGCGCAAATGAGGTAATGGGCCGTATTAGGAGCAATTGGACTTTTCTTAAGTAAAGAAAAATTATAATTAATATAATCCATCGTTTACAATTTAAATCTCATCATTATTCAAAAGTATACAATTCAATTTTAACAAAACATATATACTTGTAATTGTATTAACGAATGTTTTATAACAGTATTTTAAATATTAACACAACTTTCGCTTGATTAACTTATTTGTACAGATGACCTTATATAAGAAAAAATAAATAAGAAAATATAGTTGAAAGATAGTTATTTTTAAATTTGTGACACAAAAACATTTGGAGATCGTGAATTACCGATGTACATTTAAGAAAGATGTATTCGGGAGCGGTACATTAATTTGATATTTCTATGCTGTAAAAAAACCTGTAATCTTTGCATATTTGTCGTCGTGCCGGCCTTTTCAAGATCTAATATTGATGTATGTTCGGTTAAACACTCGAATCATCATCCCTTACTAGCTTAATTAGTAAAGCGCTTGTCCGGCAAACGAGGGGATGTCGGTTCGACTTCTGCGTGAGGAGAAAAATTTTTCTTGGGAAAAATTCCTCCTAATCATTACAGTTACAAGCAGAAATACATTAATCTATTTGGTTTGTCCAATATAAGCTTGGTTACGCTCATATATCAGTGCATAAATAATTTTACTTGGTTATGTTAGGTAAAGGTGTTTAATTGGTACAATATCTATTTTATTACTTTTTTTTCTGTGTGGCATTCCCTTCAGAAACTTGAAAATCAGTCAATCTTCAAATTCATTTTATTTATCAAATGTTGCGATCTGTAGTAGTATTTCCAAAAAAAAAACCAATATGGGCGAACACACTTCAAACAAAGACTTTGCGGAAATGAGTTAAAAAATCACAAATTTATATTTAATTGAGTATTTATGTTCACGTTAGATTCACAACTTTATTCATGAACTCGCATTAAATTCTGGGTAATCCTCTTTTATGAAGGTTTTATACCTCTATCGCTCTAATGCGATTCGTCAGTAAAGATCCTACACGGAGTATAGATTCGAAAATGCATTTGGGTTTCATCGGCGCGTATTAATCAACTTAGACGATGCGCAAGTGGGCATCATTCAAGTTGTATCCGTGTCACTGGACTCGTGTCAATCATCAACGAATAATGTAATTAGAAGATCATCAATCATCCAAAGGGGTAAGCGCGCAGCTGTACAACTCACATTGCGGTCGTCGGACAAGTCGATCAATTACGATGTAGCATTCAGCGATACATTCGGCATTATGCGGGTGTAGACACAAATCGGCGTACAAAATTATACCGTGTGATAGATCCCGTGGTTGATAGTTGCACAAGAATCTTATGGTAATGAAGATAACTCATGAATCCTCATATTTCTTGTTTACATCAAGGTTCTTCCGTATACATTTTTTTCATATAATTTATAATTTTTGATAAAATTCTACAACTAGTCTAGTGCACCAAATGACATAAAGCTCACGGATGAAGCCACTAAAATATACAGGGTGTCCCACCGAACTGAGCAATTAGATTTTAGTACCTAGTTTAATAGAAAATACTTGGTCTAGCAAGTGAACAATATTTGAAATATTATGGGTGTATTTAGGATGTCTGCTTTAATTTCCTTTTGTATTCTATTTTTTGAGGTTTTTATTCATTGTAAGTAAGTGTAGGTATCTAATCATTGTTACATTCTTCATGAATGTAGAATACGTCTAAAATGTTATTTGTATATGTAACTTCCAATGTTTTACTTACTTCTTTCGATTTACAATATTTTACTTGTTAGAAGAAAATGTGTGAAGGAGTTGACAGCATTAGGACTTCCTATAAAAGATATGACTTGTTAATACTGCATAGGTTTATCACTCCGCAATTTAGTAAATTACCGACAATGGATATCACTTGTTTGTTAGCACATCTCATGGCCTACTAATATCTAACAATTAATGTACGTTCTTCATGACTAAAAGGCATTACTATTAGTAAGAAACTAGTGAAGATTAGATATCTGAAACATAAGTATTTAGATAGGTTAGGCAAATAATGTACAGAGTGTTTCATAGGAAAAAACTTATTTTATTTGGTTGAAACTTGGAATTTAGGCATATTTTTAGCAATTTTTTGCAAAAAATGCTAATACTTCAAAAACTATTAAAAATAGGTATACCAAAGCCTAATATCAATCAATGTAGAATTTTGCGCTACATTCAATGCTGTAGTAAAAAATACCATATTCGATTTGAAAGAAAAAAGTTTTGTTAGCTTGAAGGTATCCACATTGGACGCGCGTTTTTTAACATCCTGTATGTGATTCAGTGACTATTGCTATAACATCTTGTAGCTACGTCCTTGTATTTACATCGACTTTAGTAGAACCACTAAATATCTACTATCTCATGGAATACTTGATTTTATTTGAAAGAGTGCAAATGTAAAAAAATCCACGAAAATGAAAATATCTCAAAAACGGTCGAGTTTAGGAATAGGGGACCTTCATATAAACTAGTTGCAAATGACTCGACAAATTCATTAGACTGAAAAAAAATTATACCATTCCATTTAAAATAAGAAAGTTGATATCAACACCCTGTATACTGAAAGTGCTATAAAGTTGAAAATATTTTCCTTAAATAGATGACAGTGGGCCATGACTACAGTGCAAGTTTCAAAATCAAATTCCTACTAGAAGTTCAAAAAAATCCAATGTCCCAGTTCGGTGAGACACCTGTATATAGGTTAGTATAAAGTCCCAGAACGGTCGTATAGCCTTGTTATTTGAGAAGTAATTTTTTTGAAATTTGGTATGGATATAGAGTTAAAATTTGTTCACTTATTATATCCTCATTTTGTTTACACTTTCTGTTTGGTAGCAACTGTTTCCAGTGTTGGTTTTTTAATGGGACATCCTGTATATGTTTACACTGTCGGATGTAGAATGAAAAACTACGTATAGATACATCAAAGTATTTCGATAGCATGTAAACAAGTTTGCCTTCTAAGCAAGCTGTCATATTGTTGTCATAGGTTGTTTACATCACTATATTTTCGTTTTGTCATTATTTAGACGTTTGAAAATAGCAGTAAAAGTTACAGGATCAGAGTGATTTGATATTTTGATGATGTGTGGATATGGTGACCGTCAACACTCTTTGAAAGAAGTTTGCATATTGTTTAATACGGTTTATCCAGATCGCCAAATAAGTAAAAGTACGCTGTACCGGACAATTCAAAAACACGAAGCATTTCGCCAAGCAAAGATTTACGTCGAACTGGACGTCCAAGAACAGCAACCGTTGAAGACACCAGTCTGAATGTTTCATTTACAGTTCAAGAAAATCGTCACGTATCTACAACGGCATTGAAACAAATCCATAACATTTCACAAAAATCATCTCATAAAATACTAGAGCCCGCAAAACTAAAACACTACAAAATGCACCTTCTTCAAGAGTTGCTGGAAGATAATCCAGATCGCTTCGTTTTTGTGAAATAATGTCAGAATTTATCAGAGAACAGCCTAGTTGTGTGAATCAAATTGTCTTTTCTAATGAAGCAACATTTTATCCCAATGGTACGGTCAACAGCCATAATTGTCGCTACTGGACGAATGAATTCATCCTCGTTGGATGAACGAAGTGCATACGCCGCATCCTCAAAAAGTGAATGTATGGACTAGTATACTCGGAAACCGTATAATAGGCCCATTTTTTATAAAAGGTAGTTAAATGGTGACAGCTATTACATTTATTGAGAAACGACGTTGTGCCAGCAATTACAGCTCTCCATCCACATCCAAATAGACCGAATCAACCAAATGTCAATATTTGGCCCCAACAAGATGGAACTCCACCACATTTTATGCGTAATGTTCGTGGTTATTTAAATAACACCTTTCTAGCCCGCTGGATCGGACGTAGAGGAACGATTGATTCTCCAACAGGTTCACCAACCTATCACCGCTTGATTTCTTCAAGTGGGGTCATTTGAAATATCAAGTATAAAGAAATCGACTATATACTCTGAAACAATTAGAGAGACGTATTACTGAAGAAATCCATCGTATTGCGCCACAAGTGATACAGAATTCACTGAGACATTTCATTGATCAATTGTATTACTGCCAAGTTGCAAACGGACAAAAATTTGAACATTTATTTTAAAAAGTGAAACTGTTTTCAAAGAAACAGTATATAAGGCGAGGTTTGTAATTGCCCAAGGCCTGTAACAGCATTTTTCTCACGTGGTTTGAATACTATTTTTTTCCAAGCCAGTCCAATTTTAACTAAATGTGTAAAAATAATAAAGACATACCTGTGAGTGACATGATAGATAGTAGACTTAATCTGTCACATATTTTTTAAGAACTGTCAAGTTAGAGCCGTTTTAAAAGTGTTTAATAATAGCTTCAGTGAAATTTAATGCCCATTAATTTAGAAATTATCTCATAAATAGGCTCAGACTGGGTCGAATGTACTAATGTCATTTATCAATAATATCACATATTATAAGATGTACAGTTTCATCACGTCAATGTCATTTACTTTCCGCCCTAGTAAGGAAAAGTACAACTTTTCTCCCTCAAATGAGGGAGGAAAGTGGATACTTTCGAGGAAAGTGGATACTTTCCTCTCTACTGAGAAGAAACTAGTTTTAGGTATCAGTGTTTTCTTTGTTTTTTAAAATACTTTGTTTTGATAGAAATTAAATTATGTTGATGTTTCTATACATAGTTTTTTCATTCTACATCCGAAATTGTGTAAAAATAGACACCCTTCATTTATGAAAACTAATAAGTGAAAAATATAATAAAGTAATGAAAGTGTAAAAATATACAGGGCGTTCCATTAAAAAAACAAAAGTTGAAAACAATTGCTACCACACACTAAGCGTAAACAAAATGGCTATATCATAAGTAAACTCACAAATTTTAACCATATATGTATACCAAATTTCAAAAAAAATACGCTATCAACTAACAAAGTTATGCGATCGTTCCGGAACTTTATACCAACACTTATATGTATAGATATTTGCACGGATACAAACATATATACGTAGTTAGTTTAAATGAGCCGATACGCGTAATCCCAATTCAAAAAGAGTCAATACGGCAGCGGTTTGTTCAGCGGGAAACGTTTCGACTAGCACGAGCTGATTTTATATTTGCTTTGCTCTTCGGTATTGTTGTTAACCGTTCAGCGCAGCGGTGGCATTGTGCTCGCGGTGAAGTGTGTTGACAGATGCCAGACCGTTCGTACAACGCTATGAAGTACGTCGTGGAATTTCGTACGAATTTTACGAACCACTGGCGATTGTATGGTTGATTGCGATTAAAAGAAGTAAGTGCAGTGAAGGACATTTTAATCGTCACCGTTATAGAATTTTATAGCTCTTGTGACGTTTTCAGGGTTCAAAAAATCTGACAAGCGATATATTCAATAAAAAGTATTTATTTCTATACTTACAATCTAATCAAAATAAATCAACTCTACTAAAAGCTCTTATTAACACTTAAAATAATATGATTTATATCCACTGCTGTTTATTTAAACTGATTTATTTCACGATTCGCTTGTAAATTCGCCCCTTTTCGCGCTACGCTTTCCAGTTGCACTCGCCTCCGCTCGTGCGCGTGTTTATATTAGGCACGCTTGCCTCTGGATTAACCTAAAGCTTTCCTGAAATTTCTAGTAAATTTGCCCTAGAAATTTCTATTGCGAATTGACGCCTCATACACTAGCGCCCTCTATGACCAGTCTCGTGATCTCCTCTCCAAAGTAGTGACGCCATCTGCGGGCACACGGGAAACCCAAATTTCAAAAAGATAGCATTGAATACAAAATTGGTCAACTATAAACGTATACTATAGTAAAGAAACGTTTGCCCCTTTGATATGTGCGGCGCATAAAGGATTATTATATATGTGTATTTACAGTTGCATTTGCACTATGAATTATTTTTGGTTATTGAATAGTATGTATTTACGGTAGGTAAAAGAGAGGGCTTATTTTAATTTGAAGTTAACGGACTTTGATTACCACACACAAGACTTTCAAATGATTTCGACTGTAAATAAGTTTATTTGCCTTATGTGCATAGTTTGATTTTGTGATACGAGTGTTTACAAAAGTATTGGAAAGCATAAATTTGATAGAATTTCAAATTTGTCATTTTTTCCTCTCATTATTATTGATTTGTTCAAAAGTGAGTGTATAATAATTATTGTCAGTTTGCATGTTATATGTTACTCATTACATTTAAAGGTATTCTCTATAGGCACACCATGCTTGTTTTGTTGTATAGAAGTAGTATTTTTTACATTTTCGGTTAGTCCATGTTGAAAGAATGATAATATTAATAGGTAAGATAAAATCCTATTATCGTATTAATTCTTACATAACTATTTTAATTTATACTGAAATTAGTTTAAAAAAAATGCCATCTTCAGCTACAGTCTACATTAATATACAAATAAATAAATAGGATTTATGATAATAACGGCACTTACAGTCAATATTAAAACCTTTAATTTAAAAAATGTTAATTATTAATAAAAATAAAATTGATCAATATTTTAAGAGTGACACGTGTAATGTGCAACGTCATTTTTACTTAACTTTATTAATTTAATTTTTTTTTTTACTTCAAATGCCACTTTGAACATATTTTTTAATTTTACTTTAATTAAAAACTAACATGTTTAAGTAAGTTTAATATCGACTACAAATACTATTTTTATCTATATCCCTATTTCTTCTACGTGAATTGATGATGTTAATGGAAGAATAATTAAAATAATCCGGTTCTTTCCATTCATAATTTATTTAATATTCTTAGATGAGCCACATCCAAAATTCGGTCTGTGATAGCCATCTTTAGGCTCTTCTACAGCGTCTCAGTATAAACAAATTAAAAGTGCCGTCAAAATATGTCTCGTGTCGTGTTAATATACCATTAATACACCAGACATGACACAAGTTACAATTTTGTTGAATTTTTGACGTTTACATATATATTATTGTGATTTTTATAATAGATTTCCCAGCTAATATTTTTTTTTATCAACAACAAATAAAAACTTCTATATTAAGTCTACCTTCTCTTTACAGATACCTATCCTTCTATGTTTGATGATATTCAAAAATACAACCCTCCTTCACTAGATGGCTATGAGCTTATGAATATGCTCGATATGTCTCGAATCCATTACTGCAGAACATGCGCATTAGTAATCTCCCCTCATTTTAACTAATGAATAGTTATATTTATATTTATATATTAGTGGTAGGTAGGTTGCCGTGAAGACTGTAGGTGTTGTGACGTCTAAATCAATAACTTGTATATTATTAGACTTTTACTTGATTAAATATTAAATTTATAATCTAATGTATCAAATGCTTTTTTATTAATAAAAACAGTATAATATGTCAATAACATGCACAATTTATTATTCAATATATCAAAAACATATAAAGAGTAAAGGAACTCTTACTCAAGGTCAGGACACTTATTTGGAATATCTAAATCAAATATCAACTACTATCCAGTATATTTGGAATCTCAAATTCTCAAATAAAACAACTAAATGCAATAACCTATCAATTAAATTTTAATTTCAACTGTCACTAAATATAAGGATAACTCCAAGTTTTCGAAATGTTAATTACTTATTTGTACAGAAATTTAAACATTAATTAGACAAAATACCTCGAACATCAGCTTGCATATTTCTCAAAGTATTTCAGAAAGGAATATCCTCGCAGTGATAAACCAAAGATGTTGCAGAAAAGGATCCACATCAAAAATACAACACTGGTATTAGGAAATCCAGGAAAAATCTCCTTCAAAGCATCCAAGTGTATCATTTTACTCAAAACAGCAAAAACATGTGCGGTTCCACAAAAGAAAAGGCACCAAGGTATGTTAATACAGCAAAACTCTTCTAATGTTGAAGAATCTTAACGTTTCTTTTATATATTTTTAGACCGATGGTAAATACATCAATTCACAAAGAGAATCCCGGATATATTACATAAATTTAATTGATTTGACTTGGCGAAAAATAAAGCAGTTTTTCAAGGAAGGTTTTTATCAATGTCTCCATTGACCCCAACTCATTTATTTAATCCGAAATACACTAAGTGTCCACCCCTTTGAAGTAGTGTCAGTACCACGGAAACTATACTGAAATCATACAGTTACCGGACGATAAATTTATACATCTAATTACCACAACTACCATGCAAATTAATCAACACCCAATTATACTGGATTTACAAACAGGTGTGTACATAAAATAACAATTACATCTACTGTGGTTGGTTATTCATCTTACGTATGTTTCATGACAATATATATATACCCCAGTTGTTTCTTTTAGTATTTACGTATGTCCAAAACAGTTTCGGATTGCTCAAAACAGCACTCCTAACAGATAAAGATGTATTATAAGAAAAGAATGTCCATTGTGTTTGTGACTATCACTTCTAAAGTTATTCTTTAAGAACAAGAAAGTATCTGTTATAATTTCAAAGATATTTACAAAAAAATTGAAAAATTGCACATTTATGGACTGCTTATTTTTGGACTGCTTTCTTCGTCTGCTGGTTTGTTTAAATTCGAAGTTTCGGCAGTGTTTCTACTGCTGTCATCAAGAGATAAAGAGTGTGGTTTTCCAATTTGACATTTGGCAGTGGAAATGTATATGTCTCTGTGGTTTCTCTTTTCTCTAGAAGTCGAATTTATAAGTTGTGTTATACCGTCGTTTCAGTGTGTTTTGTTTAATAGGTGCAAGGAGGTCGCTTGTGTAGGTGCAGATATTATGTGCAGATATACAATAGATATTTATTGCTGTTAAATTATTGTCCTTATCACTGAAACATCTTCAGGTTTTTTATATTTTTTTTACAATAATCTAATTTAGGTTGCTATGGATTAAACATCAAATTTCATATTGGTCATAAATGAAACGCATCCCGTACGGCTTTTTAATTAAGATACGTACGACGAATCGCCTCGTTCTTTGTCGTAACTGAGGTTAAAATTACACCGTAACATTTCATTTTCATTACCTCGCCAGATTAATTGGAAATCAACGGCGATTAATTGAAATTAGTGTGCTGGAAGGTAGAGAACGGGTAGCTTATAATAACGCATTAAAACTGATAATACCGCGGGCCGGGCAAACAGCTTTATAAATTGGCCCTTTATTAGGCGAATCTGAAGCAGCGTGTATATAACGGACGAGGTCATATCCAACCTAATTATAAATTATGATGGTAATTATGAAATTTTTAATGAGTGGCGCGATTATCAAGAGATTTAATGCCACTGTGCTGGGTTTGTAACCTTTCTTTTTATTTACGTGCTGTTATAATTTAATAATTTGCCTACAGACATTCCTATACATTTATCTATTGCAAAATAGTGAGTTGAATAATACAAAATGGGCTTTTTAGACAGCTGCAACTGCAATCAACCATTGAATAATGCATAAAGCATTCAAAGCGAATGTTTATACAAAAGAGCTTTTACGACAAAGAAACAATTTTTTTGAATAATGTTTCTTTGTTTGAAAGCATTATTATTTACGCTAAGGAGACCATTATTTCAGATGATAAATTTCCTTTGATTTAAAAAACATTTATTTGACTCTATTGAAATCTACCATCTTTTTAAGCTAAAATACATTTCTTTGAATGTAAGAAATTTTGCAATCGATGTTAGCGTCTTCGTGTTTAATTAAGCAGTAATATAACTGCTTTTGTGCTTGATTCTTTTTATTTGAAATTACAAAGTGCTGCTGAGAGTAATGGCGTATGAGCTATAAACCGAACACGGGTACAACTAATGAATTCAGACAGTAAATTATTAAAATTATTATTATTATATAAATTATTATTCAATAACATAACAAACAGGAGAAATACTTTTTTTTCTAAAAGAAAAGGAAAGAACTACATATTTAATATATGTATCATTAAAAACTTATTTAAGGCAATACATAAGATATTGTGATAACTTGCTGTAACACAAAGACATACAAAGCTATTCAGATTTTTTTAAACATTCTAATCTGTGCATGCTTCCGATTCATTTCGTGATAATTTATTTTTGGGGCTTGGTAAATTACCAATTGATTTAACAATAGAACAAATAGTGTAAAGTAACATAGAATCTTTTCTCCAGAAATGCAGCACATCCATTTAAAATATTCGGTGGGTAAGGTTATAAAGATATGGTTTTATAAAGAACTTTCGAAACAGGAAAAATTGTTGAGTATGTGTCAAGGGTATATTGAAATACGTAAATAATAAAATTGATACACACATTGTATTTTTAAACGGTAGGCAGATGACTGCATTTACACAAATTGATATTTTAAACCGACACAGTGCGGAAGATACTCAAACTATTTATCACAAACACTGACAAAATACAAAATAAGTACAATCAACAGCTTACTGGACCGGTGCATAGTTTTTCAACAAAAAAAAAAACTAATATCAAGCATAATATAAATAAAATAAAAGAAATGGTAATAACTAATAACTACCAATTCAATTTATAAAGAAGTATATAAAAAGAAGAATTAGAGATAAATTAAATAAACAAAGACATTAAAAGCAATCAACATATGAAAGACCAAAACAAAGAGGAGAGTAAAAAAATATTTCCATACCTGACACAAAACAACTGTCAGAGAATTTACGAAAATTATTGAAACAATATAACATCAACATTGCCCATAAACCAAATTTCTCAAATAAAAGGTGATTTACAAAAACTAAAAAAGCTATAGATTTTAAACAAGACTTGCCAATATAGTGACATATTGGACGATCACAACAATACATCGAAGAAAGAAATTTATTCTCACAACTATAGCATAAATACACAAAATTTCAACTCTATCGCTTTGAAAAAGCGGGCACTGAATTTTAATTTTAATGAAACAAAAAATTTAAATGTAGAAAATTATTATTATAAAAGACTGCTTAAAGAGCTGTGGCATATAAGAAACAATAAAAATTCAATTAAAGATAAAAGTGACATAAATAACCAAAGTCAAATTTATGATAACCTAGCAATAGAAAATATTAATGAAAACGCAAAAAAGAATTGAGTCGTCGGACATCTTGTCTTGCAATAGAATTTAAGAGGTCTAGTATACTATACTTTTATATAAATAAAAATTTTTGCAAATGCAGAGTAGTAAACAAATTCAATACGTCTCTCCCGTAGTGCAATGTAGTTTGTTTATAGTGTTCAAAGCATGATTGTCGTTTATAAATTATTTTTATATTTAAATGTGAATATAAATAATAATTGTAAACCATTTTGATAAGCATAACGTGAAATTCTTGACATTTGGGTGGACAAAAGTAGGAATATGGAAATAGTTAAAGTAAGTTTAATATAAATTAGGGGGACTGGGGTTGTTTGTGACACGGGTAGGTAGTTACAGTGGCAACTGTAGCTAAACAGAGAACGCTATATTAACGTTAAGAAGAAATGATCAGCCGGTGGCGGTGTGATAATTTGCTACTTCTAACGTTAATACAGCGTTCTCTGTTTGGCCATAGCGGTCTCTCCTACATGTAAAATAACTCAAAAAAATATTTCATAAGAAATTTAAACAAAACTTAAAACTTTATCCAGTGTAGGTTATAATGAATTTTGAAAAAGGAAAACATAAAATTCCGAAACGTAAAAAAAAACACTTATTCAGTGACGGCATAAATATTGCAACAAATGGGATATTTTTTTATTAATAAAATATACCAAAACTTTTTGAGGGACAGGTTGTGCAAGTCTAGAAACTCTAAAATTTATTTTGACATACGTCACACGGCCACTATTAGGGCGGTAAATTTAAAAAAAAAAATGCATGAATTTGTAAAGTGAGGTTTGATACATGATATCGAAAAAAAATATTTGAAGAAGTTGCTTAGAATGCAATTCTGAAGCTTATACAAATTTTTGTAAACATTTTTAAGAAATTAATTAAATTAAAATTTTTCCAAATATTATTTAATTGAATTGCATATAAGTATCCATTTTTTCGTTTTAGCAGCTCAACTGCAGTAATATTTCTCTAAATTTGGTTGATACTCAAACATTTTCGTCAATTAACAAATTAATTTATTTCTGCTAATAACTATAATAATAATAATTATTACTATTATTATTACCAGAAACACATTAATTTGTTAATTCCTTACTGTAAAAATCTTGCAAACTTTGTCAATTTTTGCATAACTACCACAATGGAAACTGAAAACTACGTCTTCAGACAGTTCTTATTTCAAGGCAGTAGATACAGCATATATACAGTAATAAATAAAATGTTGCAAACATTCTCATTTTAAATCATTTAGCATATCACTCTTATTAAAAATTATTATATTTTGTTTGTTTTCTGCATTAAAGTGGAAACCATTACACAAAACTGATAACACAACCAACATACCGAAAGTATTAAAGTAGGTTTTGAAATTAGAGAACAAGGAATACTAAACAGTAAGTAAAATAAAAATAGATTACTATATTATTTTGTTATTTCAGATTTCAAGGCCTACCTTACGAACGATTTGTGTGCCTGATAGGTTTCTATTTGTAGAGTATCATTTATTAGTTATTCATTACCATCAGTTATTGTTTAAAGTTTGAATGTGTTTTGCTTATTAAGTATTCTTATTTTTCATCATTAGCTAAAAGTTTTGTTATTTATTTCTGTTAAGTAATTTCCAAACGTACTTAAATACTTTCGGTGTTTCTAATAATATTATGAGGGCTGAGGTATGTAATGTTACCAGTTTTGGAATAAGAATTTCCATTATAATGCAGAAAACAAACAAAAATATAATAATTTTCAATAAAAGTAATGTTTACTAAGCGGTTAAGAATGAAAATATTTGTAAAATTTTATTTATTACTACTATATACAGTCCATTGCAACAACAACTGTCGTGCTAAAGACGCACTTTCAGTTTCCATTGTGTTCATTACGTAAAAATTGACAAAATTGTTTGAGTATCAACCAAATTTAGAAATTTTACTGCAGTCGAGCTGCTAAAAACGAAAAAATTCAATTAAACAATATTTGGAAAAACTGTGATTTTAATTTTTTGTTTAATATATTTACAAAAATGTGCATACAGCCTTTCAATTGAATTCTAAGCAACTTTTGAAATAACTTTCTTGGATTTCATGTCATCTAACGTCATTTTTTGCAGACTCGTAGCATATTTTCTAGATTTACCGCCATACTAGTGGGTACGTGACTGTGTGTCAAAATAAATTTTAGAGTTCCTAGACATGCACAACCTATCAAAAAAAAAATGATATATTTTAATAATAACAAAAAATCCCATATGTTGCAATATTTATGCCCGTCACTGTACAAGTTAAAACAAACAAAAAAATTAAATATACAAGAACTGACAACAGATTTGAAGTTTACCTTCTAACCTCTGTACAAATAATATAAGAATTATTGATTCCCAGTAGTATATTCGTTCCAGAAAGACGATCTTGTGGCAGAATAGTATCTTTTGTTGTATCTTCAATATAGGTAAACAACATTGATATTTCCGAACCGCAAATACGATAACAGATACTTATGTCGCTTTCATCTCTCAATACGTCAAGTTTTGACGCCTGTGACCTCTACTACCTTCAAATACATTTTTAAAACCAGTCCTGAGACAGTTTCAAACACGAATGAAAATTATTAAGAGTGCAATAAAATAAAAATCAGAGAATTGTGCATTACGAATGACTTGAATTAACTGCTTGCCGATCTACGATGCTCTTTCATTCGCATTATTGACATAATGTTACGCAAACAGTTGCGATATTTGGTTATAAATCTTCAAAACACTAAACTTTGAATTGTTTTTTTAATTCCAGCCAATTTTCACAGTTGAAAATTCGGCTGTAGGTCACTTCTAGACTAACCCCCTAGAAGTAACCTACAGAAAATTACGCCCTGGTATTTAGCCAAAAATGTTCTGAGGTCGGCAAGCCTTGCTTGTCGAACTACGATTTTTATTTGCTACAATCGAATTTGAGTTTTTAAATAAGAAGTAGCGGAATAACAACTAGTTTGTATAAATCTTTCTTATATAAAGCAGGATTTTTAAACACAACACTGTTTGCATTGGAAATTGTAGTTTGACGTCAATTTTTAGTTTACATTATGTAATTGCATCTAAAACTAAGATGTGAGCATCCTTAATTCTTTAACACGTACCGTGTCTATTAAACATTTTATAACCGTAATGTACTACAGAATATTAAGCATATGTTGATTACCACGCGTATTTATAAAAAAAAAGTATCGTGTTTAACATTAAGGTAAAATACCTTCGGCAAAATATATCCTATTTTTCAAAAATTTTGGAAATATCTGGACATGTTCTGTTCCTCTTTGATATGTAAATAATTACGGTACAAATCTCTACGCCTATAAGCATTTCACGTGCACGTGGCCACATATGTGAATATTCAATTCATTATCCGCCTTGTATTATTCAAATGAGGTCGATATTTCATTAGCATTATTTTGGAGACTTCCGCAGCAATAACGATTACATTGCCGGCGTTGACGATAATAACGTGATGTAATGGAAAATTCAAATTAGGTCATTAAATTCACATGATAGGGTTCGTTCTTATATCCTGGGCACACTGTATGCTCGAGTATTTTCTCACGTAATGCCCGCCTATCCTGGCAACTTTAAAAGGATAAATCCGTACATATTTTTTAGTTGAAAATGTGGTAAGAATATGGATCGGATTTGGCTGGAAACGGGACTCTGGCACTATAACCCCGAATTTGTCGGAGTATAAGGTTCAATCTCGAAAGGGTTCTTTTCTTAAGTATTTTGCCGTGAGAAATGTTAGGATGCGGAATAAAAACGGATCTTTGATACTTTCTGAGGATTCTAAGGAAGATATTATGTTCCTGTAGCAATTTTAATATTACCGTGAAGGTAAAAAAATATAAGTACCTATATATCAAAGCAAAATCAAAGTATATCGATTAAGAATAGATACAATAAAAATATAAAAACCGAAATCACTTACTTTTGATTAGTCTTGTTGGGTTTAGTGATGTTCACGTTGATTTTATTAAGTTCCAGAATATCCATCCATGGAGTTTTCAACGTTCTGAAAGAAAAGAAAAAGAAATCAATGAAATCATATATTATAATTAAAATTTTGTATATAGGAAAAAATATTACAACTACATCACACGAAGTACAAGGGAAAGAGCTAATTACACTAATGTACCACAGAACAAAGTTAGATTATCAATTATCACTGTAGTTATACCCTAAGTTTTATTCACTTTACGGAAGAAAAAAAATTTAAGTTCTAAACAAATCTAGCAAATTCCAAAGAATTTTCTGAATGGATTGAATTACATAATGATTAAATTTAAAGAGTTGCCGAAGCAGTGTATAAAGTAGAAGCCACTTACTAATTTTGAACTAATTATACAGCTTTATGCAGTGTCAATCCCAAACGTTGCTGCCTTATATTTAGAAAATAAGTTTATTGTAGTGTTGCCAAATATCCCGATAGTTGCTAGAAAGCTGTTTTTGATGGAGTAGCAGTTTGCAGATTACTCTAAATTAATAAAAGAAGGCTGGGCATAAATTAATCAGTTAAGTAGCAATGTTAATCAGCTATTATACAGCAGTAAGCCTTGAAAAACGAACAAAAATTATATGTACATACCCAACGAATTCTAATTGTGTTAATTGACAGAAATTGTTGTGTATGAGACTCCATAAGTTTATCAGCATCCATAATACAAGCTTATAGTCTTACAGATAATCTTACAAACACTACAGATGCACAGAATCTCGCCATTACTTAAAAATAACATTTTTATTCATTTGGGGGAATGAATTCATAAGTTAACTGACAGCTATAAGTCAGATAATTACAAATATTTATTATACATATCAGGCATAGGTACCAGCCATAAAAAGTGATAAGTCCCAAATGGGTATAATGATAGCTGTATTTACATAGTCCCCTATTTCGCATGATTTTCTTTCTCTGTAAGTAAGTTAGGATCAGCAATTTCGCATGATTTATAGTATTACTTGATTGAAAATGACGCCTGCGATATTATTTTTAGGTCGTCCGTGAATCTTATTTTCGATTATCGAAAAATATAAATGCCACGCGTGAATGAATCATAAAATACTGAGAACTAAAAATATTTATCACTCACGAACGAAAAGTATTTTGATTCGCTTCTGAAGAGAATTTAAACAATTCGCGCCGCCATTGATGTTCTAAGATATCTCTACCTACATGAATAATATGTAAATATTGACATTGTTCCTCTAATTGCTAGTGAACATTGGGAGTTACGGAAAAAAAAATAAAGACGTATACTATAGGTAGTAAAGACAATACGTGCAACAGAAATCGTTTATAATGTTGACGAAGGGATCGACAAAATTCGGCCGTCGTATGCGTTTGCTTTATATCTAAGCCGGCTTTTCCAATAAATGTTTCAATATTTATTATTTTAATGAATTGCAATAACATAAATTTACATACATGTATAAGATGAATGAAGAAACAATTTTATTTCATTTATCAAAAAAGCGTGTGTGTTATTTATTGAAACTTATTTTGGTTCCTATTATTTTACTTTTCACTGGTACTTCTGAGAAATATATGTTTATAAGACTTACACGTCGTTTTCTTAAGTATTTCGACTTTAAATCCGTGTAGTAAAGAACAAATTAATCTGAATTTTGAACGCTGTAATTGATTTGTCGTTACAACCGATGTCGTTGTAAGTGATTTCTATTGTAACTCGTGATAAATGTCGAAAATGTGGGCGAATATAATCACTACTGTCATAGTGTGAGACCCATATACTTCTTAACGTTAGTAGGAATCAGCAAGATTTAACTGCATTTGGAAATTAATCAACCAAAGCCGGAGAATACCCCCATTACAATTAATTGATGGAAATAATATTATTAAGAAATTTAATATGTATTTCCTAATGGCGTTCTATCATATTTTTGTCGTATCCTACTAAACATATTTTGTTCAAGCACAGGCTTATGCTAATTCTAAACCTTTAAACAAAAAAAAAATAATTGAGCATAATAAATTTATAACAGATGATTCATTTATAGGCAGTTTTTCCAAAAATCAAAAAAGAAAAAAATTTTTATCGGGTAATCTTTATTATCATATAAAATAACCACTCTTCATATTTATTTTTTAAAAACTATTTCTTTTAAATATTGGCTGTGACTGCGGTTAATATAATCCATTTAGAGGTTTCAATTTCCAATAAATCATTGGAGCATTTCGAGTGGTTTTTGGCGAATGACGCGAGTAATGTCGACTTCCAATTCGTAAGTCGTAGTCAGTCTATCCATGTAGACTTTGGACTTTACGCAGCTCCAAAAAAAAAGTTCAGAGGTGTGATTTCATATGATTTAAGCGGTCACTTCACCGGCCTGAATCGTGAGATTGCTGTTTACCCAACTCTTCTCGCAATAATGCAATGATTTCACGAGATTTTGTCTAATGGAACCAAATGTGGTCGAGATCCAGGCCTTCAATTTTAGACAGCAAATAGTCAGCTATCATGACGTGATAACGGGTGCATTCACAGTTATGTTTCGTCCGGCGTCATTGTTCAAAAAATATGGACCGATGATTCCGCTTGCCCATAAAGCACACCAAACCGTTATTTTATCTGGATATAATGGCAGCTCTTGAACCTCTTCGGGTTGTACTTGATTCTATTCAAGTTTTTCAAGAGTCCAAAAACTGAAGCGGTGAAGATTCGTGGTAAGTCTTTTCATGATGAAATGTTGAAACAATCCTGGACAACAATACCATGAGAGGCTGATAGCTTGGTAGTCTGATCTGACATAAAATCCCTACTGAAGAAAGAACATATAAATGAATTACCAATTACGACTCATCAAAAGGATAATTTATATTAGTATCACTCAATCCACTGTGCTGTTTGTATATTAAAATAACAGTTTCTTTTTTTTTTACCTTAAGAAAATGATAAAAATAGGAGGCAGTAGTATTTTTAAAAATTAAAGTTTCATTTAAAAATTCGATTCATTCGCGAGTGACATATGTGATTGTCTGTAATAATTTGCATAGGAATGATCAAAGTGCGAGTCTTTTCTTTTATCATTCGCGAGCGATATTTTTTCAAATCAATAACGAGTATCAAAATAGTTTTGCAGTGTTATAACAACCAAACATCACTGAAATTTTACAATTGTCAACCTATTTAACAAACATTTGCCTATACAAGGGGAACAAAAGCACCGACAATGATTGTTACTTAAAATGTTTTTTTATTACGGTTTTACAGTTTGGCTTCACTTCATAAGCGCACCTCGCGAAGTATAAATTACAGATTCTAATACTAAACCTTGTCAGTTTGTTGACTTCAACTTTAGAGGGTGTAATTTGACTTTAAAGTTCAACTCAAATCTACATCCCTTATTGGAGGTAAATGTACCATTTAAATGCAAATATCCTAATAGAAATATCATCTAATATAATAAATTTATAGCGTAAGGAAGGAATAATTTTATTAAAAGATTAAATGCAGTAGAATCTCGAATTCTATTATCACATTTTATTAGAAAGACAGGTGAATATACCCTAGGCTTATTAATTGCATGGAACTTCTAACTTTTCAGCACGTGATAAACAAATAAATTCAACCGACGATTAGAAATGCAATCTAAGATAAAAGATACGACCTCCTTACACGGTACCTATTAAAATTAAAGCGGTAGGAATAGCATAATTGTAAAGCGGCAATCGAAATTTATTACCGGCACGGTCGTATTAATAAGCTGTTCGAAATTTGCATATATACCTCGTAAAAATGTAAAGAAAATAAAACTGAATGCTAATTATAAAATGGGGACGTACATTTAGGTGGCTATTTGTATTCACAATACGTATACAAACTCCATATATTCCAGAAATGATATTTCAGAGGGTATTTAACATCAGAACGGCTCTTTACGGTTGTTGTTTAAATACCTGCTTTTATATAGCAAAGTAAAATTATGGTTGTATTATGTAATGTTTAGTGTTTTTGTAATATACTGTTATTTTCTGTTACAATATTTAAATATATGTCTATATAGGGGGAAATACCTTTAGGTTTTGATACGGAATAATTATGGAAGCCTACGCAGTTATTTAATCATCATTTTTGTTTATTGTTTGCAATTCGGTCAATTAAATTATTTATCTTTAATACTGATAGCTTTTACTCATGAATTAACAGTCAATATTGATTTTAAGGACTATGAATATTAAAACACATCCTTTCTTTTTTGTATTTATCTTGTATCTACTCGCATAGGAGCTAAGATAGGGATAATATATATATTTCTTTCCAAGATTTTGACTTTAGCTTAACCTTTGATTTAGGGTTCATCTTGTGGAATCGTGATTTCACTAACTTGCGACTCTCTTGGTATTAGAACATATATTTTTTTCATGCAAATTAAATCTTTTAACGCTATGATGCATGGCCTATAAAAGGTCGAAATCTTGGAATTCACATAGATAGGACATTCCACTTTGCTGAAACATGTTGTCGTTAGAGTGTCACCAACTTATTGGTTATACAATATATATTACGTACACATTCTCGATTTGTAATTCGATATATTGTAGGGAAACATTGAACGTGATTAACAGGTATTAATAAAAACAAACTTCAGAAGCATTCTAAAAAAGTAGGCCACTTAAAAGTGTTAATACGTATGCAAAACTTGGCGTACATTCCAAGTTATTTGGGGGAAACTTGTAAATATGTGAAAAACATATAGGTAGGTAATGACAATTTCCATAGTTTTTTCCAAGTTTTACTTGTTTAAAAGTAAAATTACAAAGAAAATATCAGATTGTTTTGCTAACAAAAAGAAAAATATCGTCGAAATGGAAGTGCTCTGGTAGAGTTCATATCATTGGATTTTTTACTTTTTAAATATGAAATACGTTGAAAATCTTCTTTATATTCTTATTGCTTCGATTATTACTTTATTCTAGAACTAGTTTCTGCCGCTTAGGCCATCCTCAGCCATAATCGTCTCTCAGTGTACCTTAAAATGGTAAATTGTAATTCTTAGGTTATGTAGTAAAATTGAAATTTTTAAATTAAAATAGCAAAGTTAAGAATATTTAGCAATTGAGAATTTAAAAAATTGAAGAGGAAAGAGTACCAAACATGAAAATGTGAAAAAAATTGAAAAATTGTTTATCTTTAACCAGCAGGCGTATGGCTTTTATCTTCGTTTTAATAATTTTTCACTTTTTACATATTTTCATCTTTTTTCAATTTTTTTCAATTTTTGATTACTTAAATTTATTAATTTCGCCACTTTAGTATAGTTACAACTACATAACCAGATAACGACATTTCA
Source organism: Protaetia brevitarsis (assembly GCA_004143645.1). Classification (NCBI taxonomy): domain Eukaryota; kingdom Metazoa; phylum Arthropoda; class Insecta; order Coleoptera; family Scarabaeidae; genus Protaetia; species Protaetia brevitarsis. The sequence continues at coordinate 1,619 of RXPK01000895.1, read as the reverse complement.
TTATTTTAACATACACCGAGAGATCATTCAATGCCCTAACAGCTGAAATTATTTGTAAAATAAATTAATACTCAAACAAATAAAGAGTAAAAAGGATTTTCAAGATTTCACATTTCATTTAATTTTCAAGATGGATTCATCTTTATTTTTAAATGATTTTGATAACTATCAGAATCTCTTTTAAAATCGAAAAGAATACTGTATCCATAAATGCCTCCATTTATGGATACAGTACATTGTACAATCACAATTTAACTCATTTTTTGCGAAAGTATTTTTCCAGATTTTTAAACTCGTGTAAAATTTATATAGCGGTCACAATATACGTCGATATATTGATATACGAATAACGTATATCTAAGTTTACTAAATATTATATGACAGCGTCAAGATTGGCATTTCGTAGAAAAATACAAATGCAAAACAGCTGTTAATTGCCCAGTAGTCACGAAGTAATCTATTTCAACTTATTATAAATACATATTTGCTGCATAAAAAACAAACAAATAATGTCAATATTCAAAATCTAAATTTTTACCACTTGTACATTATGTAAGAATATTTAAGTAAGTGTTGGTGGAAATAAGCCACGCTTTTTAAAACTATATGTTTTCTTTTTTCTATATTTGTTATCTTCATAATGGACTTCAAATGATTTTAGCGAGCTGGAAACAAAAAGAAAAGCAAGAGTAAATAATTATGTATGTATTGTTTAAATAACTTCTTAAATAAATGCTCCTGTTTAAAAGACTATCTGCGCATTGTCTGGCCATTTGTTTTATATTTTATATATTAAGGAAAAACTTTTACTTATTTTAGTCATCCTCTTTAGCCAATTATTATTTTCATGAATGTAATAACCTTTTTTTCTTTTCTTGATGTGAAAAACGAAAAGCTTTTTGTTCCAAGGTCTGAGTGAGTTTTTAACAGAGAGCGCTGAATTAATTCCAATGTGCATGTAAGTTGTTTCCGGTATTCCATGTTCAAATTGTAGGACAATGCGCAACAGACTTTAAAACGTTTTAAGTTTACTCATGCGCGTCTTGCTCATTTCCTTTCCATATGAAAATTATTTTATTTATAACTGCAATTTTCCAAATTGTAAGAAATTTTAAGCTGTCCTGAAGAGTTTAATATTTAATTTAATGTTCTAGTACAGTAATGTTTTTTTGGCACCAGGACAAATATTGTTCCATTTAATTAACTATTTCGTTAATCAGATCCCACACAATACCAGCAACAAACTCTCGTATGAGAGTTGTTCAGCTGCTCATAATTTCGCTTTTAATAGTCGAGATTAGATCTATCTTTAATATTATCAAAATATGAAATCTATGTCTGCTGGTCATAATAACATAAGTATTATGATGATAAAAATGTGCTGCCCCGCGATTTTACCATACTTAACGTATATAATTGACTTTTGCATCAGTGAACAGTGTTTTCCGCTGCATCTATGCAGTTGAAGGTTCGGCTTTTAGTTTTGCTGTAATGTAAAAATGTGAGAAAGTTATTGCATATCAACTTAAAATCTTTCTCAATAGTGCTAATGTTTTATCCTTTACTCAGCCTGGATTTCGCCGGAGATACAGCTGTGAGACTGTTTTGTCAGTCACGGA
>RXPK01000894.1:0-60822 GCA_004143645.1 Protaetia brevitarsis | reverse complement strand
ATCACCATGGAACGTTCGAAAGTGATATTTATCTGTATTAGAGTAGTTGCACAAAGGAAATGAACAAATAACAAGAAATGGGTTACAATAAACCAAATTCTAAATATAATACTTTTTTCACGTTATTCCAATTAGTGCTATATTTTACACGTACTCTGTAGGTGTTACTATTTGCACGTTCTTCTACTTAGCATAATACTTTACATACATCTTATGTATGTGTTAATTAAAAGTATGGAGGCGGAGATTTATTTCCATTACTATTCATTTCAAACAATTAAAAAAAAGTTCACCTAGATTTCAAAGTACTTTTATTTGTTGTTATGCTTGTCCTTTTATTTTTTTTAAAAAGGGACCTTGTGCATTCTACTCTACCATTCGATGGAGCACTTTTTTCTCTTTACAATCACATTTTTGCAGTTTTTCGAATTTATTTTAATAACATTTTTACAAGAAAAAAAAACAGTTTATTGAAACTTTTTGCTTTGGCGATTTTAAATTTGATCTTTTAAATAACCAAAGTTCTTATACTAATCTTCTCAATAATGTTTTTGAATGTTTCAATCTATCGCAAATTATAAATACACCAACAAGAAGTACACACCACTTTTACTCTTTTAGATGTTATTGCAGTCACTAATGTTGATTTGATTACTGATTACGGCATCTTGGACACCACCGATTTATTTGACCATAATTTATTGTTTGATTGCAATTCGAATTGTATCTGACGCCAACTATCCAACGTATCGTGATTTCCATAATTTTGATTACAATTCTTTTCAGTCACATATCAATAGTATACCGAGGGGTATTATTTATGACAATGACTAATGTAGATGACATGGTTGGCTACTTAAATGATGCATTACTGTATTTGCTGAATTTACACTGTCCTTTTATAAGCCCTTTTATGAAGGACACCATGCCTCTACTAAATAACTTGAAAAGTATTATAACTCTGCGAGATCAGACTCTCTCAAAGTATAAACGTACAAAAGATGCGCTTGACTTTGAGGATTGCAAATCCTTAAGAAATTTACTACAAAGTTATGCAGAGAGGAAAAACAATTTTTTTATAGACATTTTTTTTAATTAAAGATACAAGTGACCATCCGGTATGAAGAATTTGCGTCGTAATTTGAATGTTTCTGGAAAAATAAATCACGTACGGTTCCTGCACATCTTCCTGATGTTGAAACAATTAATTTACATTTTGTTAATTCATTCTAAAAATTCATTATCACCGGATATTCATTTATTGACTTTTATAGTTTAATGTTGTATGTATGTATGTATTATGTATATATTGCAAGGGTGATATTACACTGCGACCTAAAAGATGTATTTGTCCCCTGTTCTTGCTGTCTTACAGCTGGCCTTCCAGTCTATTCCTAGAAGTGTAGGATATCAGAAGGCCCCAGGTTAGTTAAGTCTCCTCTTCGATTCACGTGCTCCCAGGTGCAAGGCCCTTGAGTTGCACAGTGCTACGCAATTGTTGAGAGAGATGGATGCCATCCTATTCCCCCAATCTGCTCCAGTCTATGTTGCATTACACAGGGTTTGAAGTAAAAATGCTATTACACTTTTTTACAATATTACATGATAGATTTTCAAGCTGTACGGCTGTCTGGTGAAGTTTCGTCGTTCTTTGCCTGGTGAGTGTGAGGTGCCGTGTGATCACATCTAGTGTGATGATATTGACAAAAAGGTCATTGTTCTTATTTGTTGAAATTGTTTTGATGGAGATGCATTCAAAAAGGCTACGAGCGTTGATCATTATTTACAGCAAAAGCATGTCCTTAGTAAGAAAATTAAAACAATGTTAATCAATTCGCTGGTACTATGTCAAGCTAATTACTGCGATGTTGTTTTCGGATTGCGTAGGTTCTACTGACGAATACCGTCCCCAAAGGTTTCAAAATTCGTGTATGCGTTTGATATTTTGTATCAAAATATGATTATATTAGTTATAAATTTAAAGAACTTAATGGCTAAATATGGGAGACAGGCAAAAGTTTCATGCGTTATGTTTTTTTTCCACAAAACGTCGCGTCACTTGCATAATACATTCAAAAAAGAAATGTGTAAATTAGTCTCCGACTTACATTTCTAAAAGAAAAAAGGAAAAGATTACCAAAAGAATAGGTTAACAAGAAAGAAAAAAGGAACATCAACATGGCTGTACATTATATGCATCTCAAGTCACCTAGAGGTGTTTATTTATGTAGCGTTTTATATATATCGATAGACAGTTTTACTTACTTTCGGCTACATTTTTCCTGTTTATTATACATGCAAATATATGGTGCGCAAACTAGGGCATTTTTTTTTTTTGTCTATTATGTCGGCTTACATCATACAGGTGGACAATAAAGTATATTTTTGACTATGACATATTTTTAATCCATATTAATTTATTTTATTTGAATAACAAATACACTGAGAAAAAAAGTGTGTCAAGTAAATGCAAAATCGATTTGTAGAGCGTACATTGTTCTCTATGGCAAAGCTTATTTATTAAGTTAATTTTTTACGTACTCTGAGTGATCCATAGGTTTATGAGGATAATAACTTTTTCGTTTATGGATACCTTGTACATAAGTAGGCCATTAAATTTATTTCTTACTTAGACCGTTTGGAAAAAAAATAGGCTATATATAAAAAAAATGAGAACACTGGAAAAACTGAGCCGGAATGCTTCCTAGATCTCCTTCCCCTCCATTTGGTGATAAGGGGAAAAGCAAGAAGTCCTCTTCAGATTGCAAAAATTACCAAGTAGCAGATAGATAGATTAAGACAAAATAATAATGTCCATCATCAGTGGAAGCAAACTTTCGGAATTGAATTCAAGCCACATGATTACAACATATCTTTTTGATAGAAAATCTGGAGATGGAAATTATTAGATCGGATAGGCCGCAATTCAATCCAACTATAAGGAAGTTTGGAAATTGATCTGGTTTACAGAATGATCAAAAACCAAAACAGGACTGGATCTGAATCTGCAGTGAAGTAAGAACATAAAGAAAACATAAAAAATCACGAGGTTTATAAAAATAAGCGGTCTATATCGCAGCAAACAACCGGGCGATATTGAGGGCTCTAGTAAACCCTAAGATACAATCAAGACTGGCTTGGGAATGTATTCGAGAACATAATAGCGTGAACCGCAATAAAGTCACTTTCGAGTGGGTGTCCGGATATTCGGTAATCGAAGGAAACAAAAAAGCCTATCAGTTAGCTACACTGAGAAAAAAAAATGTGTTTAGACAACGCAAAATGCGTTAATTTAACACACTTTTTGGTTGTCTATAAACAAACACAACAATTGAATTTATTCAACCATAAGACAGTGTTAGCATGAAATGTTGGTTGGACACTAATTAAGTAACAAGAACACAAAATGATGAGTAATGTCAACACACAATATGCTTCACGGCACCAACTTTCATGTTTCAAAAACAGACCAACACTGTGTTGGCTGTAGTATATAATTTGTTTGAAATAACGTTATTTTTGTTTGACTCAACAGACAAAAGAGTTTCAAAACTCTCTATTGTAATCGGCATCTATTATGTTGGTTTTAAATATTAATACAACATTTATGTTGTGTAAATTAAAGCCATTTTTATGTGTTGTGCAAAAATTCTTGTTTTGAAGAACTATAATTTTATGTAATTGATCCAAAAAATGTTGCTTTCCGTGAACACCGCTCCTATTAGATGTTTATTTGATAAATATACCAGATTAATGTATTAATAATCGCATTTATCTTGCTATTTATGCTCAATACGTTATGTTACTGAATGAAAATAGAAGAAGCGCCATCTATGTACAGTTTCTTGTATATATATATTAGTACCTAACGTATTTGCTGTACGGTATAGGAGGAAAACTACTACAACATAGTTGTGATGCTACTATCGTACTGATATTCTTCCAAGTTCTACAACTCAAATGTTATTTTATTTAATTGTTCAGGTTCGTTTTATCTAACCGCTATTTTTAATTGAATGGAGGCAGAAAAACATGTTTACTTTTCTAGCAATATTAAAGAAACCATTTCATTGTTTTTATTAGAACAAGTTGAAACTACGAGTATAACTTAACTCAATACATTCAGACTAAATCTTTTTTATGGAACCTGAGAAATTGATTTGGTTTAGCTTGAAAATTCGTCGTAATAAACAAAAAAAATCAATAAGGGGTATTTTGTTAACATTAACATCTTTACTTTTCTGAGTGATATGCTATATGCAGGGATGTGATCGCAATCAGTTGCATTATTTTATTTAACGGTATCAGTAGTTTAGGAAATAATTAAGTATTAATAGAAGCAGTTACAGCAATTACGTAATTGTAAAACAAACAACTATTTTAATAAGAAAATACATTTATTTCAATACTGAAGCTATAAATAAGATGCATAGGTACCTAACAGTTTACAGTTTTAATAAATTAACCTGTTCTATTTTGCATATCCCGCAACCAACACTATAAATGCAATATGTTTACACATCAGATCAGAATATGATTCACCGCATAAGTATGACACTTGGGTAGTTGGAAATTTGCTTGGACACTTCTGCAATGCAAAAGTTTATCTGCCATTTTTACCCACCGTCTACATTATTTCAATTTTCGTCCAGGTTGACACGGCAATTGCAAATTGCCTCTACGGACGTACGATATGTGATTGCTCAAGAACATCCACAGAGCATATTGTAAATTTACCAGTAAAATTTTTCATTTAACTTGTGGTTTATGGTTACGTGAAAATGAATTAAAAATTGTTTCGACACTTTCTATGTATTAAAACAACGCAAATTTATATGTTTGAGTTATAACATTGAACTTTATTTTAAAAGAACATACGCCAAGTGGTCACGCAAAATCATCACTAAATATCGTTAATCCAAAACAAGAATGTTACCCAACATGTATATTTTATTCAAACACAATAGGCGGTTCTCTTAACTTTAATTATTGTTTTGGGCTAACATAAACATGGTTGGTTTACCAATTTTATGTTGGATTAAACCAACCATTTTTCCCATGTAGAATGGAATCATCGTTTCATAATAATAAGTTCAACATCTCTTCTAAGAGTATCTAAATCATAACATGAGTGCAGGTACGACGTTAGGCCAAAACACAACACAACGAACACCAGGAATAATATGACACAGGCAAAGTATGGAAAGACCTTTTATTAGAAGACTATAAAAAAAAACTGAAGAAAACTGCTGAAGCTCAGTAGAATCATCTTCTAAGAGTAACAGGTGTAACGCTACAGAGTAGCATACAGCCCGGAATAAACCAAAATAACATTTTTAAATATAGTTATACTTTTAATTAATTAGTAAATCAAATTTTTTAACATCACAGTCTCATCTATATTTTATTAGTTTCAAATTCACAAAGTGTGCTCTCTCACATGCCAGATGGCATGCGGAGCGCGAATTCCGATTGAAACACACTAGCATCAAAAAATAACGAATAGCTAATTACCTCCCTTTAGTTTACTTCAGTACGTGGGGGAGGTGGTATGGAAGATTGTTGCAAATGTCCTCTCTTCATTTGCATGTTTAATAGCCAGTTTCCACTATAATCATACGCAAGTGAGTCTTGTACCTCAATTATGATCAAATTTGTATGATAAAGAAAACATTTAAGTGTGAATAAAGGTGGTTTTATTTAATAACAAAGTTCGAAATGTGAAACCGTGTAAAATAAAACATAAATAAGGATATTGATGAGTGAGTTCGCTTATTCACATAACAATAACGTATTATAGTAATTCACTTTTTGCAATATAATTCATCACAGAAAATATAAGTGCGTTTAAATTAAATTTCAAAATTCTGGCGTTTTCTGAATGTCCCAACTGTTATCTATGCTTAAAGAGCTGGGTGAATCAGCATGGCCAGCCTGATGGTAAAATTACTGGATATCGGTTCATGTCGTAAATACATATCAAATATTAACATAGAAAAGTACCAACTTATACAAATTTTCCCCAAGTGATTGCAAACTATTTAGCGATAATTCCTAACCCCAAAATTTCTAAAAGGATGAATTCAGCGGACATCAAAGTGGTCAGGAATGGTCGGGTATCTAATAGGGGCCCGGTACAACATATTTCTAAGCACGGGTGGCTCGGTACAGGAACATATTTCAGGAGACTCGTCGTTGGTAAAAGTTACCCAAAATAATAGGTAATTTGGCTAATATTAATGTGATAAACTTTGTTAACCATTATAATCATTTTTAGGTTGGAATTTGGAAAAAGTTGGATTTTAACAAAATAGCCGTTAAATTTACGAAATAAATTGAGACACGTCTGCCTCTGACGAAGGTTGACTAGTGAATCCTTTCGAATTGAAAAATTCTAACCGACTTGACTGCGAGTGTCTTCGACAAAGGGGACAACTGTCTCAGAGAGTCCGTCAATTTCGCCGAAGTGAGGGAAATATAAGATGTTTAATACATGAGAATGTCCATGTGACCGAATGGACTGTCGAATGTTTACACAAAATTAAAATAAACAAATATTGCAAAATTCTGGAATCGTAACTAACAGCTTCTTGCGAGTTTCGCCGTGTGTCAAAACTTTCGCTCGACGTTTCTGATAACAGTCTGAACTAACAGTTCAGTTATCCTGAAGAAGCTGTCAGTATGAACAGCGAAACGTCGAGCGAAAGTTTTGACACACGGCGAACCCCGCAAGAAGCTGTTAGTTATAGTTACACCGGCCGTGAAAGCCTACGCAGTGTTATTCTGGAATCGCCCTTTAATTAAAATATAGTAAAGGTAGGTCTCTCTAGATCATAAGAAAAATACATTTCAGAATTTTCAACACACGACATTATGACGAAATCAAATTTCCAGCAATTTTCCAGATTTTTTCTATTGACATATCAATGCAATTGGATTGCCAATGCATATAAAAACATTATTAGACTAAGTTTAAACAAAATAAGTATACTGTAAAAAAAATGAAAATGTTCATTTGAATTGAACTTGGATCCAACTTTGATCTGTCAATATCTGTAAATATACTATTAATATAGTAATACTACTAAAAATACACTATTCAAATTCTAATATTCGACTTCGATGTGTAGGTATGTAACTGCTGATCATCTTTACTTCCATTCTGAAGGAAGGAAAATGCCTTGACGGACTTGCCAAATGCAGAGATTTCCTACATCGCCTTGACATCGTCTGGCTGTCTGCTGCTACATTTTATATCCTTTTCTTGTTATATCAAATTATTTTTTTAAAATATAAATAAGTAAATCTAGTAACACTTAAATAATATCAAGTACACATTCCATGACACAGGTCTTGAAGAAGACCTACACCGGACATCTACGCTGAGATACTGAAATTACTGGTATAATTTAATAGGTAAAATAAAAAGAGACTTTAGATAGAAAAAAGCAAGAGGCTGCAGTGTTTCCGAAGAGTTCATGTCGGGCGGCACTCACAACAAAAGCTGCCCTGTTGTTGTGATGAATGTATGGGATACCTTCGTCAAGTTTCAGCGCATTACAAAAATGTATCTCAAGATAACAAATACTATCTATTATTAATCTTTAATCCTAAATCGGTTTTTTCTCAGGTTTATAATCATTCATTTGTAGAAGTGTTGTTACTTTAAGTTAAGTAGGTACTATAGTTTTATATTTTGAAAGTTGCTGTATATACTCCACTCTCCCCTACTTCCAACACAATTTTGTGTTTAAAACTTTTTAATTTTTATTGCATTAATTTCATGTACCACGTTTATTAGCCAGTATTTATGAAAGTCTAGTTTGCATATTGTTAGTTAAGAATTAAGTGGGCCATTCACACAAACAGTATATGTATGTATTTACACATAAACATAATTACGTACGTACTAAAAAAAAAACAGAACGAAAATTATTGACATAAAAACGGAGTTGGATTCTATTTATCTAAATTATTCAATCATATGTCACATATTTCAGTGTATAATATGTTAAAAATTTGCATTACAATCCGTTTATTATGTAGAAATATGGGCTATTTTGTAGCCGCACGTATGTTTTGTAGCAATTTTATTTATACACATTTACGCTCCGCTTGTTTGTTTGTTAATATTGGTTTAATTTCCCACTCAAGTAACTTTTCTTATGTAATGCATACAGCGAATGTTACAACCTGTAAGTCAAAATTAAACCAAGCATGATGAGGCGGTGCAACCGTGCATTAACCATTTGAAAGGCTAAAGATATTTATGTTTTGTATAGAATGAATGTTATGAATCGCAAGCTCGTTTTAAATTTTTATATTTGAACCTTAAAAAAATATATCTGAGATTACTTCACAAATAAAGCAAGGAGAAGGTATAGATCAATCTTCAGCTGACAATATAATGTGGTACGTATTCACTGATACCCGCGCAAGAATGGGTGAAATCTAAATCTTCTGCCTTTTATTGGGGGAAATTCCCACCTGGGAGGAGAATAGCGAACATCTGAACCACATAAAGAATGTATTCATGAAATTTCATGTATATTTCCGTGCAAAGAGAAATTCGATTTAGTAATACGCCTTAAAAAGCTTAGCCAAGTATTGCTAAGCTTTCTATTTAACAAAATGATCAATTTATCTTCTTTTCATACTTCGTAAAGAGTTAACGAAAACGCAACTTGGCAAGAATGCGGTCGTAAATGTTGAAATTGAATAGTACAGTGCTTTCAAATAAAGACAGCAGTTTAAATCTTTCAGAGATTGCGTTCCAACGAAATCAAAGGAATGTCCCGGCGAATTCACAAAAGATTCCCAGGAGACATATCGCAAAAGCATAAAGGGAATTTCAAAACCCTCGGTGCTCGGAGAATATTATTGTCGAACCAATAGGAGACATACACTGCGTTATAAATAAAGGAGTTTTTTTGATTTTTCTGGTATCAATCCCCGGAATATTGACATTGGTCGCACCGTGTCCCTCGATATTAATTTTGATAATTTGATATGTATATCTAGTAAGTGAACTCATCCAATGGAGATACTTTGTTGATTGTTTGTTTTTGAAAATGTTTGATTTGTCAAATGAAAGTGTCATGTACAAAAAAATTGTGAATAAAATATTCGATCCGGCAACGTTTTGTATACTGGGCATAATATAACAATATATTCATGACAATTAAGTGCCTTAAAGGCTTTGCTTAGGATCTTGACTATTGCAGGTGACACGTATTTCATTTCTTATGTATTAGCAGATTTAGAATTTGGGTAAACAAATATTGCGGCGGTTACGCCGTCACCTTTGTTTACAGTAAATTGTTCTAATTGTAGTAATACAAGTGATTCACGAACACCGCCTTTGTATTAATGGCGTGCACAATTTCTAAGTAAAAAATAAATAGGTAAAAAAAAAGAATGGCAATACCCTTCGTCTAATATTGTGATAACCATCATTTGGTGTACGTGCATTGTAGGGCAGGGTTATTGTGATATACCTAGGCTTATATGCATATGTGGTTGTACGTTATACCCTCATTTCTTCCGTAACCATCTCGCTTCTAAAGCTTATAGAAGAATCAACACAGGGGTAAAAATATGAATAAATTGTACATGTCAAGGGTAGATATAATCTGATTATATGCAAAAGTCTGAAGTATTTATGATTTTCGTAAAACACTTGCGTAAAACGTTTCAAAATGTTCAGAAGCAGCGATAGCGATCTACACACCACTCAGAGAAAAAGCTCTTAGATACAACCGAAAACATTAGATAGAAAAGTTATAAAATATGTAGGAGCATTTATATTATTTTCTTAAACATCTGGCTGCTGTCGAGCATAAAACATTGTTCATCACTTTTTAATGACGTCTGCCGCTGGTTAATCAATTAAACCGTATTAATCTTTTCACCTAACTTTCATAAGGATATTTCAACTTTACTAAACGGGTTTCTACGAAAACATCCGATACTAATTTATTTTTAGTTTTCTATCTGTTTTAGTTAATTAAAATCTAAAAAACTGGGTGTAATAATGGATAATCATTAAAGGTTAAACGATGGTTCTTTAAAGGTAGTAAACATATTTCACAGATATGTCTACCTGTACCGAAAATCAATGGCTCTCTCGTCAGATCGTGCCTTAATATTCAAACGTAGAAGCTACTGTTTCATGCTCACGTTCGAAGCCGCTTACAGTGTCCTTCTGTGATGTCCTTACCACAGCTTTCAACAATTTAGTATTCAAAGTTTAGACTTGGTTTGTGAAACACCTGCCTTATCTAGCGACTGGATCTTATCCTGGTCATAATGAGGATTATTTTACATTGTTAAATATTCACGACTTCAAACCCCTGAAGGTAGGGATTCCGAGCAACGGAGTCGCGACAGAATTATCCGCATTAAATACATAAAGAGCTGCTGCACGCTGCCGACGATTCTGTTGCTTAGAATCTCAACCCCAGCGGATTTACTCCTACGGTATTTGTAACTTACGAATCGTAAATGTTAATTGTCTTACATTGAGAAAAGCGGATTGTAGATAGATTAAAACTCCTTTTGTATTAATCGTTATAATGATTATTGCCAAAAGAGAATATGTTAGGGATATGTTGAAATTTAAGGGCTTAATCAAAAGTATTAACAAAACCTAATTATATCGATATTCTATCGGGTCACCTTTATAAAAGCTATGAAATGCTATATAATATTTCTATTAAAGAATGCAATCTATTTTTGTCAACGTTATATTATCATTTTCATGATATAAGAAAATAATTTCCATAATGTTACATTGGAACACAAAAATAGGCACATATTTAATGGTAATCAATATTAAACTCAAATTATATAATTTTTCTCTATTTTTTCAAAAAATTTGAATAGTTTAACTTAATAAATTAAAAAAAAAATATTTTCATGACACGAAATATTAAAACCGATTAATTTTTCGCCAAGCCCGTGTCACTAAAATCTATTAATTAATTTCCAGCCAAAATTGCTTTTAGAAACTGATTTTGAAATCGTTTTAAACTCGATTCGTAAAATCGGTAATGGTTTTAATTTTAAGGTGATAAGTAGAGGCGGAACACCCCTACTCGGGGAACGCACACTGGGGTATTTACCGATTCTAGCTGGACAAAAGTAGATTTTGCGAAGTTCATCTCACCCCCTCCCCTCTGCGCTACTGCATATACTAAAGGTAGAAGGGATAATTACGCGTACAGAGTTGATTATTAATGGGAACTGTTTACCTTCTATATTACTTTAAAGTTTATTATTAATTGTGCCAGACGTGTTTGTTTACATAGTTTTGTTCAATGCTTTAAATTTTATTACCGGTTCTTTATTTGAGGAGAATTGTGGAAGTGTTGCATCATGGAATTATCCAGGTATGATATGAATATATAAAATTTTAGCATGTGCTTTAGTTTAGTGGATATTTCGTCCTGAAAATGCTTAATAGATTTATTATTTTAGTCAATTTTTGATATTCAAATTAGAAAAAGTTATACTTCCAAGGGTTTCTAAATGATGTGTTTTATTTTATTTATTTACATAGAATCTCAAGTTAATGGGAAACGGTAATTTCAACTAACCTAATGTTAACAATTTCTATACTGCCTATTCTCTATTTGATTGCTTTTCGAATATTTTTTTTTTGCAGGACCATCAGGATTAAAAGTAGTTGGACATTTATAATATTATGCGAGGATATAGAGCCGAAACAATAAAGGAAAAACTGGAATATGCTCAGAAGCTTCTTTTAAAAAAAGAAGATTATTCAGAAGAGCAAATGAAAATATTTAAACACAATATGTCCATGTTTAGTAGTGATGTATAAAACTGCTTCTTTACGTTAGCAGCTAAAACCTGCTTCTGCTACTTTTGGTTAGCAGTTTCAAAAAGTTTTCCTTAAATAGCGATATACGTTAAACAGATAAAATTCTATTACCGCTAGTCACTCAATATTTATATGTATTTATTACTCAATTTGATTCATTAACGAATGGAGATATATATATTTACATACTGCTGTGGTCTGACACGCCGGTTTTCGTAAATTCAGTTTCTTTTTCTTGTTCATTCCAATTAATCTTTGTCAATGTTTCGGGAGAATTTTCTCAAATGTTTTATTTTTACATAAGATTTTGTTAATTGAATTGATTTTATTTATTCTTTTAATTGTTCAGTTGTTGAAATTAATGTCATTCAGTTGTACATATTGCGTTCACCAGTATTGTTTATGTTGTTCAATGTATATTCTAGAAGTTTTTTCTTTGTGATTTGTGCGTTGCGATTGCACGCAGCTGTTGATATATGTGTACGACTGTTAACCCTGTGAGGCGCTCAGTTCCGAGATTGATGCCGTGTAAGTACATGTAAATGTTTATGGCTTCCATTTTTGTGATTTCATTTGATTTTTGTTTTGTTGCGTTAATTTTTAATTATATCATCCATCAAAGAACTCGCTATATAATAATTGGTATTATATTCTTGTGTACACAAATTAGATATAGGATCATCTATTATTTCACGTGCAGGAAGATATATTAAGTTAAAAGAGTTAATTTTTGTTCGTTTTCTATTTTTGCTCATTTGTAATTATTTTTAATCACCTCGGGTTGGGTGAATAAAAGCGTTGTGCTTGCTTTTAGTTTTCATTTATTAATTTACTTGATTTCTCCAGGATTAATTTAGTTTGGTTAATTTTGAAACCACGTGGATTTTTGTGTAAAAAAGGATTATCTTCCTGAACTATTTTATCTTTTGTTTGTTAAAGGATTTGCATTGTCCTTTTGTAAATTAGAGTCTAATGCAGTTTTTGATTTCGGCCAGAGCCCTAAGCTCACGGTTTTTTTTTTACTGCAATTTGTAATTAAATGTTTTTTTTTAATATAATAAAATTTTTGATTGTGAATTAACGTCATTCAAAATTTCTGTTCTTTTATTTTTGTTTAAACCTTTTCAATTCTTGGAGTAATTAAAGAAAGTCAGTTTTCTTTCACCCACAATTTACTTTTCATGATTAAATTCAAGTTTTAATTCACGAGGGTAACCCTGAGTTTAATTGTTATTTTGTGCCCTTTTATTTTTCCGCTGAGCTAGTTAATTTAATTTTCATTTTTATAAATTCATTTTGTAATTTCTTTTTACCTTAGTACAACAGCATACGTATGTGAATAGTTTTTTTATATATACACCTAGATATTGTATATATTTACGTAACTAATAATGATCTATTAAGATAAATAATTGATAAGTTAATGAAAAAGTAAAGTTTCTTCAACGGAATAGTATAAATTGACATTTCTATCAACTATAAAAATGTGATTGTAACAAGTAACAATAATAATTAGTAATACGTTTCTGAGGGTTACGTTTCATAATGATCGAGTTTTTATAATGATATGAATTATGTATCTTTGCATAGGTATTTCCTTAACCAAAAACCAGGAAAACTTATCAGTGAAACTTACATTGCGTAGAGTTGTTACACAAAATAACTATTATTACTTGGAATTCTCCACCTGGTCTCGATAAAAATAACATTTCTGTGTAGTTGTTAGAGAATTCTGTTTATTTTTTATTCTGTTATTTACGTAAGCGGATGGGATGTTCGTATATCCGTTATTTCTAGGTTTTTTGTTTTACCGCGTATGTACGTTTGTCATTTATTTAACACACCACTAAAATAAAAGTATTTTTAGAAATACCTTCTTTATTATATTTGTTAGTTCATTTTTACATTTTTTACGGTGAAAAAACATCTGTGATACGTAGATAGTGCCACGACATAAACATAAACTGTTTCTTACAATGAAATTTTCACTGAATTTATAAATCATTTATACAACCTTTATGTACTTATCTTTGTTCCTTGTATTATTATCACCACCCAAATTCATATAAATAACAACACCATACGCAAATTATTGTTAGTCTTTCAGTTACAAGTTACCACGAAGTTTACTACAACAATAAAATACAACCAACAATATTGCAATACTTTAGTGCCAATTATTATAATAATATCAGTGTGATTTTAATAGTAAGAGAAAGTATTCAAATCTATTTGACAAAAAGTAACTAAATTCTTCAAATTAATAATCACATGAAAAATAATGTTTTTTTATTACATAGGCACAAGTTACAACTACAAAATGCAACAAATTATAAATTATCATAAAATAATTAATTTAATCACTAATAAAATTAATTCCTTCTGACCCACCCGCCTCCCAAAGTCATCAAGACGATCTAAATACCTTCATACGACAAAATTTGGACGCTCGAGAGCGCGCAACTTCGATTCAAACCCCCGCACGATACTTTCTTTACACAACATATTTAGAAACATTTACAGAAGCAGGTTGTAGCTGCTACCGTATAGAAGCAGTTTTATACATCACTACATTTTATACACTGCTTTACTGCTATATATACTGCTATGAATAGACATGTATGTTTCACAACATATCGCACTTGTCTACTATATCGGGAAACTGCTACAAAAAGTAGCAGCTTCTTTTGATATTGAATATCTGCTACAAACTGCTAACGGTTGTTGGCTGCTACAAAATAGCAGTTTGCTTTGTAGCAACCCATCACTAATGTTTAGTAGTCAATTCAAAGAAAAATGATCAGCTGCTTTCAGGACTCATTAACATTTTGTAAAAAGTATGTGGCTTCATGTAAGCTTAAAATTCCTTGTACAGTGCCGTCAACTAAACCAGGCCGGCAAGTGAACCTTTCACGAGTCCAGTGAACGTATGAAACGCAGAAAAACAGAAGCACTGTGGAAAGATCTAGACTGTGAGAACTTGTTTTCGTTACCAAAACAATCTTGTGGTAAAAGAAACATTTGCTTTAAATACCTATCTAAAATATTCAAAGTAAATATCAATTTAATTATCTAGGGTTTCCTAGAAATTATTAATGCTCTTATCTGAGATGGTTGATCATTATATTTATATCTAATTACAATTGTTAATCTGCCTAATTACAGTAAGTTATGTTATGATGCCACTGGTACTGCATTTATTTCACTAATAATGAATTAATATAGCAATATCTCATAATTTGGAGGCACATATTTCTCAATTTGTTTGTCCGTTTAGAAGCGTCAAACAGCTGGGTTTTTGTAATAGCCTTCGCAATGGCGGTGTTCTTAGATCTATCTGTTATTAGTTGCATTTCAAATATTATCATTCAAGCTTTAAATGAGAAGTATAATAATTTATAATACCTATTTTAAATACATAGATAACGTCAAAATAAGTTAACAATCATGTTATTTTTTTACAAACAGAATTTTTAATCAGGTAGGGTTTTATTTACAATCAAGAATAAATTCATTCTCAATCAAAATACATTGTAATTTCAAGTATTTATTGATGTTTTTTTTTCAATTTAACCATCTAAAATGTTCGTAAAGCGAATGTCCTCGTTGGCGAAACTTCAATAAAAAAAAAAAATTACTTTTGTGTTTTTACTATAAATGCGCTATACCACTGAATTAATCGAATAATTTGAATATTGATATGACTTTCCATTTTTGATAACAATTGGGAATTTAGGAAAGAGAAAGAAGTATGATTTTTGATTTCAGCAACATTAGGTAGATAAATCTTCAGAAATGTATAAGTTGTTCATGAATTAAGTAATTAGCATCATCAGACCAAATCGACTCCCTAAATATTTATAAGAAGAAGCCGGCAATTCGCCAAGAAGAATAAAAAAATTATTTTCATGGCAGCAGTAACATCTATCTTAAGTTACTATATTCAATTCAAATAATTTTTTTCTGTGTAAAATATTTTTTTCAAAGGTATCTATGCCTTTAAGGGAAATATATTTTTTTCTTAGTGTACCTTATAACAAATTGTGTTAGAAACAAGAGTTTGCCAACCTTTCTTAAACATTACAATAGTTATTTATATCACTAGGGCAGAAACTACAGTTTTGCCTGTCGTCTACCGCCTGGGCCCACAATCCATACTCATACTCGCAAAAGAGTTTTCTGGCCGTTTGAACACGATGTTTTTTTGGGTCGACAAATCTTAATTATGAAATTGAAAATAGAAAAGAAATATTGACAGTACAAATTTGACACAGAGTTATATACCTTAGTATTTTGACGTTTCCGAGAATAAATCTTTTTCTGTAATTTTCTTTCTAGTTTAATATATATTTATCAATAATAAGTGCAATGAAGACACCAGTTCATCTCAGCATGGTGCAACAGTAGCTTAATGACAATTTATTACACGTCTGTCATGTGGTGGAATCTATTGTGTGGTCAACTCTTTTAAGTGACATTTTTTGCCTGCCTTAGCAGGAAAATGGCTTTGAAGTATTGTAAAATGAGTGTTTCTGGACGGAGGCGCTCGGCGTTAAGTTTAATCTTAGGATTGATGTAAAATTTAGTACGTAAGTCATAAAAGATATAATCTAATTATTTTAGATATGATGGTGGTTTTCTAAAACTTGCTGAGAAGAATTAAAATTGCGCTTTATTGTCATGACTTTTTCTCCTTAATAACACCTCAATGTTACTATACGTTTACTATTTGAAACATTACTTGCTCCAAATAAGTGTAAATTTCGAATATTTATTATATTCTCGAACAGTGTTAATTTCTGTCAATAATAGGTTTTTATATACTAATTAATATTTATCAAATGTCTTTAACCCGTTTCGAGAAACAAATAACACACTAAAATATTTTTGGGACAACTAAGTAGATTTTATTTGTGTTTGTAGCGCTCAATTTTTCAAGATATTTTACCACCGCGAATCGTAAAAATATCGACAGCACTTAGTAGATAATAACACTTATTTAAATAGAAAATTAAAACTGCCGCCACACACCTATGCAGAACATTGCAATTTTGGCGCTGTTTGCAAAATCAAGCAAACTTAGTATAATTATATATTAAGAAGCATGCAACATAACTATAATAACTTCAACTGCTTTATAGCACTACAGCAAAATCAAATACTTTAATTAAATAAATACGTAATACTGTTTGTTATGATGATGATGATGATTTCACCAAGGTGGATAAATAGAAAGATTTTTCGTTATATTTTAAATTATATATCAAACCGCAAAACACAATTAAAAATGGCTATGTTTAAGGTATAGGAATACATATATTATATATTTCCCTCCAAAAAGTGTAACACTATTACTAACGCATTTACTAGCATTATTAAAGTTCAGTTTACCAGTTATATGTATATAAACAGATTTATCTGATAAAAAAACAAAGTATAGTATTTTCGACGGGAAATAATTTTTAGTTGACTTGTGAATGGATGAACACAAACATTGATTTTCGATAATTAAATGCTAAACTTTAAAAGCAATTTTTTTATGCAAATTGTGGCAAAAATATATCGAAAGTAAAACATCTTTTAAGTGAAATAACGTCAATTAATACTGCTGCAATACTCTACAATGAATTTTAATGCAGGCAATGTTTAATATTCTCAATGGGAATTCTAGATGATGCCGAGTAACAGCTGCTAAGCGTTTGCAAATTAAAATGTGCCAAGGCTTTCTCTGCACGATTACTTACATATGTTAAGGAAGTTATAGACATAACTTAATTATAATCGTTTCTGGGGTTAGTATTTATTTTAAAGTGGACTCTTTTTTAATATTTATTAAATAGCTCTTAATCAATGATTTAATTAGGTAATCACTGAACACAATAACGCCTGATGCACGACGTGTTGTTATCGAACATAGACGCTATACAAGAAATTATCGAACACCAACACGACCTAGAAAAGGGCTAGTGTGTGACTAGCAGAGAAAAGTATAACAACAGAATAACATTTATTCACGAATATTATAGAATAACCAATCGGATTTTCCCTTTTCTTTTGATAACATCGCTTTACTGCAATCATACAAGAAGCAGTGTATTCGGTTGAACAGTATGCGACAATGGACAACCTTACGGCAACTACTCTCTCATCGATCGGGGTTCAAACGACTGGCCCGGTTACCGAATCAGTTTTGCAGGCGGTTCCCTTCCACGGATGCGTGTAATAATGTTGTAGGTTATGAAAAATACATTGAACAGTGCACTAGCTACGCGTATTGATTAATGTCTGTTTCATTAAAAGAGAGAAACTATTAGGGCAGTATCTATTGTAGCATTGTTACATTACAGTTTTCTATGTTACCTTACGACATATACAGTGGACTGATAAAACTATAAACTGGTGAATAAACATTATCATTTGACTGAAATATTTTTAAGTTCTGTAGCAAAGAGGTTTGAAAAAAAAGCAAAATTGAAAACGCAAGTATGTCCCAACAACTACACTATAGAGTAGTAATAATTGTAATATGCACTACGCACTACACACTAAAAAAAAATTGGTAAAATTCCTGTACGATTTTGGAGCAATTTTGTGAGCCTAAAACCATACAGGTATTTTACTTTTAGAAAGTAAGATTTTCTAACCTAAGTTAATTTTTTCAAGGGGTTTTCAGGACATTCATAGTAAATTCGGAAATGTGGTAACTGATTTTTCATGTAAGTCTGGAATACTCGTAAGTAAAATTTCTAATTTTAAAAATATCCTCGAAATGAAAATGCCCTGGTAGAGTGTATTTAGTTAGAATTTAATGCATAAAGGAAAAAAAAATGTAATAACCATTGCATGTCAGTTACTCGTTGCCTCTACACATTGGCGGTTAATTCACAAAATTTAAGGGCCGCTGTACGCAATCGAGCAACTGTTGTGATAACAGTTCCTAAGAAATATTTATACTGGCAAGAATTATAGATATTTGATGAACTAGCTGCCATGAGAAAAACTATATATAGAGTTGAGAAGTTAGTGTAGTGAAAATAGGAGAACCCGCCATCTGCTGTGCCATCTGTCGGCAATTTCTTGTACTTGTAGAAATATGTTTAACGTATTTGCTTACTATAGGCCAGGAAAACTTGCTAATTATATGCTTTTGAGCAATATCATGACGTTGATGTATTTACGGTTTTGTAACACATTTTGACGTAAATCTACACTACTACTTTCGCTGAACTGTACCGAGTTTGTATTAAAAAAATAGAAAATCGTTACAGTACATGTATCATATATCTAAGAAATATTTTTTTGCGTTAATTTAGTTTGAATAAAAAAATTAATTTTTAACTGAATTTTCCAAAATGTAAGAAATTTAAGTTTTTTCCTGAGCAATATTAATATTTCTTCTTAGTAATATTACAATGTAAAAGATATTTCTTTAAGAAACAGAAATTTTTAGTTAATATTCACGCTAAAACATTTTCTACATTTACCCCATTAAATACGGAAAATGGCCAAAAAGTTATTTTTGCCAACAAAAACAGATAATCTGAATTAATTCCAACGTGCATGCGAGATATTTTGGATTTTCATTGTTCAAATTCTAGCAAAATGCGCAACAGGACTTTAAAGCATTAAAAGAATAAGCAGATTCTCTAACATGAATTAATACCACCTATTAATAATAATCAGTATAGTAGTTCTAAAATAACAAGAAAACGGAACCACTTGTGGCCGAACATCATGTCATTTCTGCCTATGTCTGACTTGAACCAAAACATTATATCCACGTAAATACTTGTATTATAGGAAAATTTATAACATTTCGACATTTACTTTAAGTTTCTGTACATTTATCCCCATTCAGTGAGGAAAATTATCGAAAAAAGTGATTTTTACCAAGTAAAATTTCTTAATTTTTTTTTTTAGTATGTATACAATGTATTTGATTTCAACGTTATGTAGTGTAAAAGTTATACATTAAAGAGGGAAAGTAAAATATAAATGTTTCTACTAATAAATTACCAAGTAAGACAAATTATGAGAAGAGACGAATTACCTAAAAGTAGGTATGCTAAATATTGCATTGTTAAAAAAGTTTAACAATGTGTTAATAGTTACTTACATCAGAGTGCGTTTACAGCGTGGTAATTGAAATTCAGAAGCCTAAAGAATTCGAGCACTGTAAATGACCTAACGCACGACATTTGAATTAGATTTTTAGGCCGAGAAAAATACAATAAATACAATAAAAATACCGGTAAATCTGTTTTTAAGCTAAATTAAAGAATATTATACAGACGAACCGCAACTTGCGAACTTCGTAACCAACGAACATTTGAAGTAACGAACTGCTAAAATTGATACCGCTTAGTTGACTAACGAACATATTGTCTTGCTCTTACGAACACGTATTTGGTAGTTCCCCGTTTTAAGTGAAACATGCACGTACATATGTCGGTGCGCGTATACCTAATGTAAGTAATAGATGTTACGGTGAAATTCTGTGCATGCTATAGCATCTATAAGGTTATATGTAAGTCTGTAAGCATCCATGATACATGCTTATACATAATCTGTAAGACTGTATAATCTATATATGCAGATATGCATCGAATCCCATCATTAGTTTCTCTATACGTGCGGTAAACGGTAACAAACCATATCAATGATTCAAAGCCTTTTGTCGATTAAAAGAATGGGGAAACGTAAATATGCAGTTAGTAATAGTAAGGCAGATATTATTACACGTGCAAAAAATTGTATTGAAAAAAATGAACATTAACAGACGATGTAAAAATGGGGAATCGTTTGCTTCGTTTGGGCGTTATTTTAATATGAATTATTCCACAATAGCGACAATATTAAAGGAAAAATAAAAGATATTCAATTACGTAGAAAATGCAAGTTCTGATAAATTTGTAATTATTTCGACAAAACGACATGTTGCTTTTGAAAATATGGAACAATGTCTGATAAGATGGATTCAGAATTTAAATAGAAAAAAATCAATGTTTAAGTACTCAATTGATTTGTATACTGGGTGAGTTTTTATCTTTAAAACACTGCTTCAAATCAAAAAAAGATCTTAATAAGATCTGTTATAATGTGGGGGACTCACTGAATGGTGTCGAACTCGATCCCCCACCTCACTCCCCCCCCCCCCAGCGTGGAAGGGGGGACAACTTTGAAATCTTAAATGGGAACCCCCGCTTTGTATTGCAGATTCGGATTCTACGCCATCAAGTATGAAGTTTTTGTTTGAAACTTTTTTTCCGATTCGTAACAGATTGCGCGGTAATCACAAAAAACATGATTGTGAACGTCTAGAAAAAAATACACAAAAAAGAGAAGCAAGCAAACATGATTTTGTGTGTGATTTTCCAAAAATTTGAAGCACCAGTGAAGCACGATTGAAATAAATTCAAATAAATTCTTGAAATTTGAAAAACAGTGCAACTTTTTCGCGTTACATATTGCAACTGTGTTCCGAAAATAACGGATTCCTAAAAATTTATATTTATGGAAGGCAGTAGTTGAAGTTTGATTGTGTCAAGTATCATGTTAAGGTTGTCTTTATCCTCTCCACGTATACGGACTAATATGAGTGATAAAAGCGGTCAACCATTAAAAACAAACACAGCTCTAGTTCTACCAAAACGCGATGTAAAGTCTCAACATCTCAACATCTGTTGTCATCATGTGTTACAAAATCAGCAAATTAGCGTCCCGTAAATTTTCTGAAATAATCCAAAAAAAGAGACATAAACCGCCACAAACTATTCAGGGGTAATTTTATATTTACGGTAGCGCTCGTAATTATTTCTCAAAAAAAAAAATATATAATCTTTAAATATTTTTTTTTGCAGTAAATATATGGAAAACATTTCTGAATAAAAGGAGACTAAGAAAAAGGAAATTCATTAACTAGAACCGGAGATATTGAAGTTAAAAGATGACATTCAGTTTACGGCCGCAAAACGGTAGAAATCCCATTAAAAGTTTATAATTCCTTTTTATTACATCTTTCATTGTATCTCAACAACGGTTAATGCACATAATGTTGATTTCAAATTGACTATAATAATTAGGAAATAAAAGCAAGGTATTTGCATATGAATTTGCATTTGTGGATTAGTAATATTGATATTCTGCTTAAGCTTTGTCTATATAAGTATTAATACTATTTTTTTTTTTGTTAACGGTTGATATGTACTCGAATTGGTATACAAAATAACACGTTCCACCTATCTTGCTATTTTGTCGCGGTATATCTAACTCCTTTTACGCTTTGTATATAGGTACATTTGGTCATCATTTGCTTGCTGAAAGTATAATAGCTTATCTATGATTTGTTTCAGTATAAAGATTTAAATAATGGAGATATCAATGCTTCGTTCTACGTTTTTGGTATGATTTCTTTTGTTCATATCTCTACGATAATTTTATAGTTTTCTTGTAGCTTATCTTCCCTTTTGTTTAACACCTCTTTTCCATTCTTAATTGCTTTAATAATTCCTCTGACTTTCTCTATACTTGGTGGTTTGATGTTTGTCATCACCTTTGCAATTGGAACTAATCCTAATTATACAGTACTTTATAATTACGCAAGTATAATTTCACTGCAGTGAACTAGGAAAATTCAAGAGCATCTAGCTACATGAAGAAAGTGCCCTCAACATAGATAGGTCTAATTAAAAAAGCAAATTTAAGAGCATCTTCTAGGATAAAGGCGGTCACAGTACACCTGAGAAGATCGCGGTGAAAATAAGCCGGCGCAGCCATCCTATTTCTTAATCTAAAGTTTTCATTTGTACTACTAAACAGAGTTATGTCGTCTACATCTAGTATTTACAAGATAATCACGAAAATCACTGAAAATGATTTGAAGTATTTTTACTTATCATTACATTATCAGGAAATATCTGATCATGCCGCGCTACACGAAATTTTATTAATTCGGTTAATAGTTATTTCAGAAATACGTAGATTCCCATTCTCAACCGAAGGCCGGATGATAGCGTTAAAGATAGACCAGCTTTTACGTAGTTAACATTTGAGATGCATGTGGCGTGTTAGTCGATTTTAAGAGTAAAAACGCAACAAATCTAAAAACTTAATTTTGGCTATTGATTCGGCAATAAAAGATTGAAGAGACATTATTTATTGTCAACTGTCAGCACAAATTAATTAAACAACATTGTTTACTATGACACATTAAAGTGTATGCAATAGTACTTTTGATCAAACATTATTTCTAACTCCAACACTCCCTCTAGAAATAAGATTCATGCTAAAACAATGAATCTTGTGGTTTTCTTTCGGCATCCCTTTCGTCAAAAGATCGGCGAGAATCGAGTTGATATGGGTGTGTCGTTCTTCAATCTTTTCTCGAACAAAGCGATGCTTCACGTCCATGTGCTTTGTCCGGGGATGGTAAACGTTATTCGAGGTGAGGCTTATTGCATTTCGATTGCCGCAATATTTGGGAACAGTGATATTGACGATTTGACCAATCAATTCCTCAAATCTTTTTAGCCACATGACTTGTTGTGTCGCTGCTGTAAAGCCATAAATTCCGCTTCGGTTGTTGACAGTGCCACGGTTTGCTGTTCCCGACTGTTCCAAGTTATGGCTGTCTGAAAAAGATGTATCCTATATAGTTGACTTGCGCTCATCCAAGTCGGCAACCCAGCCTGCGTCACAATGTCCTAAGAGCGTAGTTGTGCAAAACAAAACAATCCGCTGTAGATCATTAAACTGCACACAACATACATGAAAATATCAAAATTAATACAAAGAAAGCATAAAATGCATCTATGATGTCGGGATTTAAATAACGCTAAGTTTAGCTTTCCTCTTTATTATTAAAAACGTACAAAACTCAAGTTATACAAGAATACAGTTATCGCGTTCTTCTACGATAGGACACCGTCGCTCATTATACTCATGAAGAACATTGCTACCAACCTAACATATCGAATACATCACATCACATGTCAAAATGAATAAAACTAATTGAAACGCTGTCGGTAATATAGATCAATATTTTTCGCAACCGAGTCTTCTTAGTTAACATTTGACACCATAGATGGTGCTACCATCGACGCGGTTGCTACGTTTCCTATCTTTAACGCTATGATCCATGATCATACCCAGTGTTCGTATATGGGAGGGAAATTCCCTTTTTAGAGGGAATTTTGAACGTTAGAGGGAAAAAGTTTTGTTTTAGAGGGAATTATTGGATAAAATATTACTATTGCATCGATAAAAATAAATTTAAATTTTTATTATTTTTGTATTTTGTTATTCATTTGCTTTAGTTAAAATGAATCTGTCATTGTATCGGTACATTATTTAATTTCGTAAGTAATTATTAAAAAAAGTTAATAAGTTTGTATTTGCCGCCAAAAAAAGGGAATTGCAGTGTCAAAACGGGAATTTTTCGTATCGGCGCCGGGAATTGCCGATCAAGGTATATACGAACACTGATCATACCCCTATAAACCAATCAGTGCTAACCTGTGGAGAGGTGCAATTTCCCGATTCAATATCTAAATTTCGCCTTGTTAAGTGAGAATTTTATTAGAATTAATACCGGTCATTTCGTGATGTCCACAGTGATTGGAATCGGCCATTATAAATCTACTTGTATTAGTTTCTTTTTTTTTTGTAGATGTCAGTTTCTAATTTATTATTGTTTCTTATAACTAAGTTATCTAGGAATGGATAGATTTCAAAGTACTAATCTCTAGATATGTGCTCACTCTTCCTAAGCATACCAATACCGAAAACTATGGAACATTTGGCGGAATTTCTAAAATCAAATAACTTGGATGACGTTAGAATGGCAGCATTTCAGGTGGAATTCCAAGGACTGAGAAACCTATTGTTACCGTTCGTTGCTAACTTATTCATGAGTAAATCTGAAACCGACTTAAGAAAGGACAGTGTATGTTTCCGTAGAATTTGATGGAGGTACACAGATGATACCCTCTTGGTTTTCGATATCACTAAAATAACATCATCCCAGTGCAATTCTTACTTATTGTTGGTTTTACTCATATTTCAAAGAATTTTTATCTTCTTTTTAACAATGACATTTACGGGAATCTCTTCAAACGCATATGGCATTAAATTGAAGATCACGCGAACTATTGCATTAGGGTTTATTGTTTTTCCATGTTTAATAACGTCCTTTTTCGTAACAGCCAAAGGGTACAAGTTTAAGTAAAATATTTCGCCCAACAAGTATTATGAAGACCTCTGTGAAGCATTTGCTGTATCCAACATTTCCTTTCATAAACTGCTAAACTATAATTTAAAAGCATTTCTGAAAAGATATATTCCTGATCCTTCAACAACACAAAGGGCAACATCTGATAACCACCAATGTTATACAACAAATTAAATTTAATATTTCCAAACAGCATGTATGGATTAGTGCTGATCAAGGTAAACCACAACATATGTTTTAATGGGGAGAGGGGCAAACAAGATATATATACAATATTCTATAAACCGCAAAAAATCGTTATTGCACAAGTGAAGAAAACCTCCATTGGTGTAACTATACTATACTTAACAATATTATTCAGAATATGCATATGTAGGTAAATTTATTCAATATTAAATATGTATATGTGTTCGTTGTTAATATTGTGACGTTTGAAATGTCTGACCAACATTGACGGCTAACATCATTTCTAAATTATCTGTGGTAAAACTATATCTATTAGATTGTATAATATTTTTAAACAGAGAAAAAAATCTTTACATATCACAGCTGTTTAGTGTAGCATGATCAGTTTTTTTTAACATTCTCCATACTCTGCAATCCATGCAACCACCTTTGAACAATTTTGTGAAACAAAAAGCCATTTTGTAATATACAAGATCATCAACAACAACAAACGAACTAAAGTAAAGAATTCAAAACCCTTCCAACATAATTAGCACTAAAAACAGAGAAACCCAAAATACCAATAACCTATAGAAAAATGTATCAAATATAAATAATACGTCATTGTATAACAAATGTAATAGTTGGTATTTTAAATCCAAATGCACCTTCTAGCACTCATATAAACATATAATAGCTTCCAACATTATCTATCAGATTAATGATGAAACTATAAAAGAACATTATTAATGAAAGCCTAAAAAGTATTCTTTAATTTGACTAAAATCTGAGGCACCAATCGACGTTAGAAAAGCAACTTAATTTTGTACATATTAATTTCAAACATTTAATAAACGTTATGAAATACTTTTAATAACAGAAGAATAAATTAAATAATGCTGTAAGTTTGTTAAATACGATTATATGTAATTTATGCCGTATTAAAGGCAATTTTGGGCTGCACCTTAAGGAAAAAGTACGCCATGTTTTCGGAAGAAATCCTGACTTATTGTTATATATATTAAAACAGTTCTCTGAAGAAAATTAATTATTCTTACTTTTGCCACATTTTGATTACGGACCTTTAACGAGTGGCGATGTAGAACGGTCCTCTTCAATATTTAAAGATATATTGACATGCAAACGGACGGAAATTTTACCGAAGAAAACTTCAAACAAGTTTTAATTACACTGTGCTAATCTAAAATATCAACATTGATAGGACCTGGGTATAAAACATAATACAGACGCTGAATGCAACGCCATCGGCCGGATTGCAAGGTTGGATCTCGTTTTAGAGATAGTCACGTGTAATGATTGTACCCAAAAAGGCCCATTTTTTTATTTTGTATATTTTAATCATTTATTCAACAGATATCTATTCGGTTCAACAACATTTATTCATTTCATGAAATATTTTTTCCTTTTTTTAACTTACTGAGTATTCAAGGTAGCATCAGGTTAAACATAGTTAACTATGCTCTATTTAGAAAAAAACACTTTTCATCTATGTCGCACTTTCGGTTACATCCAAGTTTGATATTATAAATTTATATGATGATTATACGTATATGTGATGATGTATAAAAAAAAGTTTAAAAATCGAGATATCATTGCAAATTCAAAAACTTTTAATAGACGGGTTCGTAAATCCACTGTACTTGTCTTTCTGCTACCTTGAATACTCAGTAAGTTAAAAAAACTGAAAAAAATATTTCATGAAATGAATAAATGTTGTCGAATCGAATAGGTATCTGTTGAATAAATGGTTAAAATATACAAAATAAAAAATGCCCTTTTGGGTACAATTTACACGTGAATATCTCTAAAACGAGAGCCAAGTGAATTACTCTCATGGGTATGAAAAAGTAATACGCGTTATTGGAAACAAACGAACATAGCCACGAGGCGGCCGCCCACTTCTGTCACAAAGAAATTCAGCTTCAGTTCGTTAAATGATTGTTGGCATTATCGCTTCATAAACCTAGTATCCCTAGTATCAGCACAATACAATATCTAAATAACCTTAAACACTTGGTAATTGTAAATATGATACAGGTAGGAATTTTAGGAAAATTTCCGATTGTTTTTAATAGATTTATTATAATTTCCCACGTTTGCCCCATCATGATGACGATTTTGCCACTTTTCCCGCTAATATTCCACAGTTGTAATTAGATGTTAAAACGCCGTCCTCTGTGCTATTCAAAACGTAAGTAATAAATTTTTATTTTAAAATTAATTTACTAGATTTAACGCAAAATTTTCGTTGTGTAATTTGGCATATCTATAGCCTAAGATTCACAGAAATTGTAAATTCCTGTGTATCAAGGTATTGATAGAGTTAAAGAATGAATTCGTTGCCACAGGTTTCTAATATATAAACCAACGCTGAAAACTTCTAAGTTCTTAAAATGTGATTGTTCATATCAGATGTATGATAAGAAACACGTTACGATTATTAGCAAAAAAAAATACATTCTCAAAAATTGTTAAAAAATAAATTAAAACTATAATCACGACATTGTTAAATTAAATGTAAGCTGTAAATACGAACCATTAGGGCGCCAGTTATCGGATCGACGAATCCCAAGAATATTCTCAATGACAAAAATGCTTTAATAAAATCCCATGCCACGAGTTCTGAGTCACTGAGGGCATTTTCAAATGGTGTGTCTTTCATCATACGTCGAATATCAGTGTCGATTAAGTATTGAGACGAAGAAATTTTATCGAACTCAATGGGCATTTGTTGAATAAATGGTTAAAATAGACAAAAACATTTTGTGCGTCTTTTTGTGTACAATTTTCACAATGAATGTGTCCAAAACAAACTTTACAAAACTGTCGATGACACCGGATTTTGTATACTCGAATTAAGTTTTCTACCAGGAACCATTAATGTTGAAAAAAATAAGCTTCCGATTGGAGCACAGTGTTATTAACAGAAGCTGCACATTATTCTCTGAAATTAAAGTATCAATATAATCTTTGTTCATTAGAATTGATATGTTAATAAGCCAGCCATAACAAAAATATTTCTATAGGATTGCCCTGCTATCTAGATTCTTTTGCTACTTCTATGCAATGTCCATTACGGCGATGCAGTGTGTGGGTCATACTTAAAACTTGCACGTCTTTACTAATGATATGTCTAAAAGACTAAAACCTGTTTTTTATTTCCTGAAATAAAAAAATATAGCGATGATGAAATTTCTAATATAGAAGAGAGTTCTTGCATAAAATCTCTTTCACAATGCACTTTAAAATAGTGGTGGATAGAAAAGAAGTATTTAAATAGCGAGAACGCTACATTGAATCGAAACCAGTTATTATGTTTCGAAATTAGGTAGTAATTCTGTAAATTAAAGAAAAAGCTAACACATGAAAACCCCGTCACACCTTATAAAATATGAGGAACCTGTGGATTTCTTTTTGCACACATCTTTAGCTACAACAAATGTACTACTGCCATCACATCAATGGGAAGACAGATTTCAAATCCCAGCGTTCTGGATACGACAATACAAATGGAGTTACATTTATTTTATTCCTACCTTCCTTCCGTTAATGTTTGTCTTTTATTCGCATTTTATCTCGAAAACCCTCACACGATTTATATTTTTTGTCAGCCCATCCCGCTCATTTATACGAAATTTCATAGACATGGGAAACAAATAGAGGCTCTCCCTAAAGTGAAATGACTACTTGTTTACGCCATTTCGGATTCCGTAGGCGAAAATAACGCTAGGCGTGCTGAAAATTTTATGAAGTAATCATCGTCCTTGTTTCGTACATAACTACGACACGGAAATTACTCCAATGTGAAGCAATGGATTTAGATGGAACTCGAGTACTACAATAGACTCACGAGACTGACCCTGTTTGGTAAAAGCCCTTAGGGGATAAATGCTTTGTAAGATGTAATAATGCTTTAGTTTAACCTTAAAAGGGCGTAACTTTGGAAAGGTGCTAGTTACAGATTTAAAATGAATTAAAACTGAATTGTTATTAAGTGTACACTAGCAAACAGAAAACGTATCCAACTGGTTAAACACTAAAAATATTTTTTAAAACAAAGAGTTTAATTTATTTAATTGTCTTATTTTGAATTCTTGACTTCTACGCAGTTTACAAAATGCACAAATTATTGAAATGCATTAAATAATCCTACAAAGTTTATAAAATAGTCGTTTGAATTTTGGTCCTAGTCTTTGCGGTTTCAATGACAAAGGGTCTAGCCGGTTAAGCATATGAAAACTGCACTCGCATCTGCTGAAGGGTTATTGCCTTGTTTTTATTGTTCTACATCTAAAATATCCATACAATTAATCTCACATCCCTAACCTCTATTGTAAGGGAAAAATGGGGGTGACAATCCCTAACGTAATTTTTTTTGTAATGAATTTAAAGTAGCACCTATTCTAATATTTAACAACAACTTAATCCTAAATACTTTAATGAATAGTAACTAAATTAAAAATTTATATTTTAAATATTACTTTTATGCACCGGTAGGTACTAATATCTTTAATTTAGCACCAATTTAGGCCACTAAAGAGTATGAAATATTCATTTATAATACGTACTACCCTTGCATGCTAACTATCTAATATCGTGTCGTGACCTATCTTATTCTTTAGCAGTATTCCTAAAAAAAATCCCACCATTCGACCGACTCGTTATTCCCATTATGTTTCACGTCGCAGCCAATTTAACCTCTTACCCCCTAATGCCCTAACTTTCGTGCGCGGACGCCACTTATCAGTGAGTGGACATTCAAATAAAACATGCCCCGCTGTATCTGCCCCACCACATTCACAATGTGAAACATTAACCCTCCCAATTCTACATAAATATGATTTCAAATTATCCTGACCTGTTATTAATTCTACCGCCTGATACGACAAATTAACCCTCATTTCACTAAAACGTTGAACAGTACCGATAGATTTGCAAGTCTAACTCCCATTTAAAGTAGTATCCCGCCTACACAGCCAATCATTATCAAGTACATCCCTAAATACCTTTTTAACTGCGCTAGCCAATACTTAATTACCGTGCTATCAACTTAGATATCGCCTGTTTCGCTAATTGATCAGCCCTCTTATTACCGATTGTACCCACGTGAGCCCTAGTCCAAAAAAGTTTTACACCATTTCACTGCTTTTACAATGCTTATTCGATATAAATGAGGTTAGGGAGGCACGGATGAATTATATTTATATGATAGCTCAGATGGTAAGTATTATTGGTATTATATAAGAGCTACAGTGGTTGATAAAACAGCTTTCGTCATCGGAGAAGCGGCAAACGGTGATCGCAGCCTACACGGAAGGCAACTCGCATATTATCACAGGGTGACAATATGCGGATGCGATTAATTCGTATGAATTCCGTTTTCAGCAAAAATACATGTTTATTTCTATTTATTACAATAGAATCATAATCTATTTATTTATTCTAGTACTATTAGAATTCAATTACCACATTATGTTTCTTCTTTTTTCTTGAGGTAGCGGCTTTTTTGTTTAAAAGTGAATTAAATTTTCTTCACCAATTAAAGCATTCTTTGACGTTGCGGCAAGTTTTTTTATTATTGTCTTCTTCAGAATTTTTTTAAATACAATTTAATTTTTTATAACATTTAAAGACGACACAAAACATTTTAAAATTACTTTAAAATTTACATTCTTAAAACAATACTAACATGGTTATTTGTCACATACAATTATTAACTCGTGAAGCATACTACATTTAAAGTTTACTAGTAAATGTTTTGTGTCGTCTTTAATTGTTATAAAGAATTAAATTGGATTGAAAAAATTTCTGAAGAAGACAATAATAAAAAAACTTGTCGAAACGCCAAAGAATGCTTTAATTGGTGAAAAAATTAATTCACTTTTAAACAAAACAGCCGCTACCTCAAGAAAAAAGAAGAAACATAATTTTACATTATCGGCTAAGAACAATTCCATCAAAAAATTACCACATTATATGCAATTTTGTAGAATTTCGTTTACTATGTGAATTTTTTACCACTGCTTACCACAATATTATGGTATATAGTTTACTAGTAGCTACAATTGCGATACAAAGTTACAATAATGTGGCACTTCGTGCTATACTTCGATAAATGCGTGGTAAATTTTACTATATTTTCTTTTCTACGTAAGAGCGCAACGATTAGTAGAATAAGTTGAAAAGAATATCTATAAGATCTTATAGCCAGTATTTGGATAAAGAAAACTGCAATCCAATTTTGCTTTGCTCCGTTTATGAGCACATATCCTGTTTTTGAATTGTTTGTTAGCGTTATCGTGATGGTCTTATATTTGTGCTTTTTTAAATCAATGAAGCTAATTACTCACATCTTTATTGTCCGTAATATACAGGATCCTTATAAATTTCCAAAAACAATTCCTTACTGATGAAGACTATTTAAATAGTCGAAACGTTTATTTAATTGGCACGTGAACAAATATGTGTACATCACTATTTAATTAAATAATAAAAACACAAGCCACGTATCCACCAAAAGAACCGATTTTTCTTTATTAATAGAATTATGTGGATGCTATTTTTTACTAATACGATTCTCGCCCGGTCACATAATTGCCGGTCCCTAATATTAAAAACGATGAACTATTATACTTAGGAGACACAATGCATAAGGCAAAAGAATTTTACTTCTAACACTAAGAATTTTAAGGAAAAAAATGGAATTCTTTGAAATATCCGCTTATTGACTGACATAAATTGTTAAGTCATTTCAAGCAGGTGTTTCATTTCCATTTTAATTCGATTTCTTCAATCGTAGAAATTGATTAGTCTACTACATCAGTTCAACGGAATAGTCAATCTATCTTCGTCGCTTTATCCACGTGTCATGCAAATTATAGTTAACAAATATTCGAAATTATTGGGGATAGACCTCAACTTAGTGGAACCAGACTTATCGACCAACAACAGTGTAATATTTCTCAACCACAAATTTAGTGCAGCGCATTTTACTTAGTTTTCCTGATGGTAAGGGAGTGGTTTTCTGTTGTTGTGGGAGCCGAATGATAATTAATTAATGGCCTTTATAAAGACAAAATTAACGTGTTTTAGCGTTGGTGTTGAGAAAATCAATTAATCTCAATGGATGATGTCCGAAAGATATTTGAAAATCTCCGCAATATCATTTGCTGGATTATAGGAGCCGGTTACTGTTGCCTACAAGAATAAGTAACTGCCAAATATTGGGATTCCAAGGGACAGCCAAGGTGTTAGAAGTTAGAGAGAGGTATTAGTACATTCACAAGTAAGAAGAAAGATTAACAAGTGACTGATTAAACAACTATAAAATCTTTTATAGTGCTATTTACAAAATAATTAGTTAATGGCGACAATATATTTTACATTAAAGAAAATCTCCCTTAAAACAGCAACGCAACCGATTATAAAAATTTCGATGCACATTTATTAATATATCCGGGATGCCAGTGTTACTGACTTCAAACATTTCCGTACGCAATACGCAAATATGAACAGTTGATTGGAACAAAATGTTGATGAACAGGGGAACTAAAGCTTAAATCTATCCCCGACTACGCATGCTCAAATTCCAAAAATTTACATTTAATGAGGAGGACAAACATTTCAATATATCGATATGTGATAGATTTGAAGATAAAAATGAAATAAGTCAAAAAGTTTGTCAGCACTGGCACGGCAGAATGATGTGTGTACGCTTTTCTTTCGTTATTTACTTTAGCCATCGATTACTCGTGGGTATTAAGATGGAATACTATTAGAACTAATTGACTGAGTGTGACGAACTAACGCAAAGAATTCCCAGTAAAGCAAAAATTATCCAATTCACTTCCGTTTAGTGTATTATTTATAGGTTGTATATGAAGAGCACCCATCTAGGGAATCAGGTTTTGAAAGTTTGGAAAGTAAGCACAAATTTCAGCAGCTTTGTACATGGAAATTTAAATCAGAAATTGATATGATGTTACTTAATCATTTATTGTATTTGTTGTAATATGTCAGGTAAAGAAGAGTTGTAAAATATTCGTTCTAAACATAACAATATTCTGCATAAATTATGAGCTTTTGTTTGTTAATTGTTGCTAAGCAAAAGGTATTGTAAAGTAATGATGTTTTCTTCAAAATACATACTTTTTTTAAAACATTTTCAGTG
Source organism: Protaetia brevitarsis (assembly GCA_004143645.1). Taxonomy (NCBI): domain Eukaryota; kingdom Metazoa; phylum Arthropoda; class Insecta; order Coleoptera; family Scarabaeidae; genus Protaetia; species Protaetia brevitarsis. The sequence goes on along the minus strand of RXPK01000894.1, from coordinate 27,396 downwards.
AATTTTCTAAGGAAATTACAACTTTAAGAAATCAGTGAAGCCTAAACCGATACACAAATGCTTTCGTACTTTTCTGAACGGAAACACTATAAAGAAAAAAAAGTATTTAGTCAACGCAAGATACATTGATTCAGTACACTTTTTGGATTGTATATGCCGCAGCCATATAACGTAACTGGTCTTTTCATGAACAGCCTAGACATATCACGAAATGCTGACATTATGTAATTGAAAAGTATTTCGTTATATACCATGTGATTCAAAATGGTTGTCGTAAGAAAAAAACTGTTTTCCGGAAAAAATTATCTATACTTATTACCAATTTAATGAGTGAAGTTAGCTACATACAAATTTCATACATTAAATGAATTTTCTTGACATTTAGCGACATTGGCGTGCGTGTTGTAGTATCTTTCGATTATTTATCTTATATTTTTTTTTTTTCAAATGGTTTATATTTACATCTAATATCACCAACAATAGTATTTCTGAATACTGTAAAAAAATAAGGGAATTTATCTGTGGTAATCAGCTCAACAAACAGGTAAAAAATCAATATTAACATTAAGTGAAATAGTTTATTACATTTTATAATTTTATAGGGTTATCATACACTTCAGATACTGTGACTTCAGCGCAATGAGCTGTCAAAAGAAAGTTACATTTTCATCCCTATAAAGTTTTTATGGTACAGGAATTATTACCATTAGATCACGATAGGCGATTGGAACATTGTCATTGGTTTAATAACAATTTAAGGGACGATGACTTGCTAAACAAATCATTTTTCTCTGATGAAGCCTGGTTTTATCTAACAAACTATATCAATTTACAAAACTATTGTATCTGGTCTGCAGAAAATCCACACGAATTTCGAGAAACGCAATTGTATCCCGTAAAAGTTGGAGTTTGGTCAGCTATGTCCAGGCAACGAATAATAGGGCCAATTTTCTTCGAGGAAACTGTAACAGTCCAACGTTACCAACAGATGTTGGAATTGTTTATTGCCGAGTTACAAGAAAATGAGCTTGAAGCAAGTTATTTTCAGCACGATAATGCTCCAGCACATACTGCTCGACAAACCTGCCAATATCTTCAACAGTTTTTTGCTGACAGGTTCGCTAGAGCACAAAGATGGCCACCAATATCGCCTGATCTAACCCCATTAGATTACTTCATGTTCGGCTATCTAAAAAATAGGATCTATGGAAACCGCATGCATACCATAGAAGAACTGAGAGATGCAGTTTTGTCATTTAATAATTATACTAATTGTATGTTATAATTTAAAGTAATAAATAAATTTAGTTAAACACCAGTTAGTACTGAATTGTAAAATCATAATTTAGCAAAGTTAAATTAATTACATTTCATTTTTACAATCAGAAAACACCAATCCATAGTCGTTTATATAATCCGAGTTCAAATATAGATTCCGTTTTCCTTATTTATGACAGATCCGTTTATTTTCTTATGTTCCAACACTGACTTAGTTCAAACCTTCATTACAAACACGCGGCATATACCTACACCCCGTTACTATCTATAGGAGCGGATTTGACAATCATTTTGAATCTCTGTGTATCTAATAATATTAGACTTTACATGAAATGCTGATCCATTGTACGCTCTTAGTGAACTATTACACAAAGACACTGCTTTAATTTAGACAGTTAATATTCTGCATGTACACGCGTAGTGCACTACAAAGTATAGTCTCAAAATTGTGATCAAGCACGAGGATCTGTGATTATTGACAAAAGTCAGTTTTACGAAAAGTTACGTTACTATAGTGAAAAATCAACTAAAACACAAACGCCAAGAATAAAGTTACATGAGTTATTACGGAAATATTAACAACGTAAAATATGAGTCATTATTCAGTGAACTAATCTATCCTCAAAGTTATTTTATAGAGTGCAGGTAAATTTCCTCCCGAAATGAAGAGCAACTAGTAATAATCGTTAAATTGCCTCCCACAATTTTTAGCTATCTGATATACATGTGTAAATTGGGTCCCAGTTAATAAATAATAAAACAATAATGGCTGGAGTTTATTACGATTGCAAATAATGTTTGGAAGGCAGTTTACCTGTTTATGAGATAAATGAAATCCGACCCTTTTTTCTACTACCTGTGGGGAGGCAATTTACCAACACCTATTTTATAGCACACAAAAAGAAAGATGAGAATATTCTATACTTAGTACTTACGATGGGTATACTTAGTGGTGGTAACCAACCATATTTAATAAAGAATCAGAACACAAAAAATGACATTCTGTATGTAGTAATCTATGAAGATCTGTAAGACAAATTCTATTACTTTAACGTAAGTAAAGCTTTCAGCTCAAAGTATGGCATTCTTAGACCAGCTGTTGAGTTATTTATCTTGTGCTGTAATCATGTTATGAAAAGAAGCCAGGAAGATGAAAGGTCCAACGACTTTTCTTCTTCCTGGCTTCTTTGCTCAATTGTTTCCAAATACTTTAAGGAAAATGGTTAGACAGATCTAACTGATTTTCAGTCAATCCCTGACAAAGAATATAAATAGAGCTGTAGAAAGGAGTGCTAAGAGAAATTTATTAACCCTTGTCGAACATAATAAAACACGCCATCGATTCTTCATCATCAATCCAGGGTGGAATTCATACATCTACTAAAACCATACTACCGTGTTTAAGGAGAAAGGTATCTGTTTCTTTTTTTTTTTCTCAAAGCACTTTTTACAACTTTTATAATAAAAACTGCGCACTCGCTCAAACTAAATGTTTAGAAAACATCCAGAAAGCCGTTTGAACTTTGAGAAGAATAGAGAAAACTGTATTATCTAGAGGAATATGACAAAAACAGTATATAGCAGAACTGTTGAAGGTAGAAATTAAAAGTGGATGTTAGAATATTGGGTGAAGATATCAAACGAGAACTCCTTTTATTTGTTTGTTAAGAAAGATAAACCCAAAGCGGAAGACGTAAGCCACATCACTAAAGGTAATAAGAAGTGCATCGATGGTTAAAAAGGCCTATCGAAGATTTTAATGCACCACTACAAGTTTCGCAGAAGATTCAGCGAGGCAGCGAAAATGTTCACTAGAAGAGTATGAGCGACTCTTCACGGCCATGTCAAGGTAAAAGCATCCATAACGAATCTTTCAAAAGACACAGATTTAACCGCTGTTGAATCCAAGGACCTTCTAAAAATACCGAGCATACTAGCCCTGAATGCAGGCCAGCAGAAACCAAATAAAGTCAAGGTAAGGAGTCTGAGGTATCGGATATTTCTAGTAGAACCTCGAAAATATCCAGTAAAACTTAAAAATACTGGCGTTAACAAACTGTAATGGCAGACAAATTAGGTTATGGGACAAAGACATGTCGCAGGATTTAACTATTTAACTCGACTATAACTTACCACAAACCAAGGACTAGGGATCTTATATTTGTAGCAGAGCTAGACTTCAGTTTAAAGGTAATAAAAATGGGAGAATTAAATACAAAAAGCCAAGAGGCTGCAGTATTTCCGGAGACTATGTTAGACGGCTCCCACCAAGCAAAAAAAAAAAACATTTTAGAAGCATATATTTTATAAAATTAGTTCCCAATCTTATTCACAAACATGTTAACGCAACATATATATTTTAATCAAACATAGTGACGGATTTCTTCGACACCACTTTGTTTTCGGCCAACATAAAAACGGTAACACTATACTTTATGTGAGATAGTTTAAATACATTCGTCAACATTGGAACACGAACTTTACTATTATATAACATTCACCATAATATATTATATTATAATATTGGTTTGAATTAACCCATCCATTTTTCTCAGTGTAGTCTTGGCTTGTACTCCGTTATCATGTTTCCTCTTACGAGGGTTCATCATTCTCCCCCAGCCTGATTCTAATGCTATTGAACTTTCGGTAGATAGTCAATTTTAAATTAACTTGGGAGTTGTGATAATCGATACGGCTCGCCACACTGCTCATTGTCAGTAACGAAATGTGATAAGGGGCAGGTACCATACAAAAGTAGAGAGTAACTACCACCAAATACATCTCAAAAATAAATCTCAAAATATTTTAAATTATTACATGGCTCTTAAGCATTAGCAGCATCATTAGAAAAGTAAGTTTATGTCTGCAAAATTAGTACATGTTTTAAAACAATAATTTTCATTACCGACAGTAACACTGAATAGTAGATGATATCAACCAATACTTTCCTCGCATCTTTTATCTCATATTTTAAGTGAATCACAACCGTTGTGCGACTCTAGCCTGAATGTTTTCTAACTTAATATTTCCTATTCAACTGATTTTCTTTTTCTAAGCCTACTTTTATTAAAAAAAAAATGTTATATATTTCTTACAAAAATTTGTTTTTTAGTTAAGTAATTCGGTTTTAGTGAGTTCTAATAGTGCTGTTAACGCCGTCAGAAAGGTAACATTTTCAAGTACCATTTTTCTATATAGCTTATGGTATAATTTAGCCATTAATTCTTTATCAATGTCTAAATATAGCGTTCAGATTTCTCTATTTTGTCAATTTCTTTTTCTCTTTTCCCAAAACTGCTAGATATTTTAAAGTATCACCTGTCGTTATTATTCTATAGTGTAAAAAAAAAACTAACAGTTTTTTAAGACAAACGACCCGAAATGCGGAAAAAATGATATTTTTTAGGAGATTTCTTCCTATTTTGCAATTTTTTATGCTTTTTTACGTACACATATTTATCCAAACTTAAATCTTGAAGTTCGATTTGTGGCATTATACTATAAAAAAGTTTCCCACACTATTATATTATTATTCTTTTTTAAACCAAGGCCATTCGAAGAAGAGGATAATTAAGTTAATTTTTAAAATTGAAAAGGAAAAATATTTTCTCGGCCAACAAACCATACTGATCTCCTTAAGCGTAGTAGATATCGTCCCTCAAGATACTTCGGTTTTTTCATTGAGATTTGCATTCCTTAGTAATATTCTTCTCAATATACAAACTTACAACTACTCCTTAAACTGCGGAAACTATCCTAACCATGAACAGAAGCGTGTGCTTCATAATATAGCGATGTATGTATATGTAACTATCCATGGTGGAGCACTTGGTACAAACCACTCACTATCCAAGATGTGAAACTTGCATTTGCAAACAGCCTGGAATCTAAATTTGGAAAAAAATTACTCATGAATTAAGGCTATTCTTATGGACTTGCCCAAGGATAATTGGAGTCTGTTTCCAAAGCTGATCCACTGACATTATGTGATGGTAGCCCGTACTACCATAACTTTTTGGCTGAAAGCACAATAAACTGGATCCACAACAAGACTTACATCCATAGAAAGGATTGCAAGTATGGGAGCAAAATCTTACTCCTTCTCATTAGCTTTAGAAACTCTTTTGGACTTACCACCTTTATACACTGTTGTGAAAAACAGGGCCAGATTTCGCCTTTAGCACACAGTGACTGAATCGTTTCATGCTCGTGTTTGTGCGGTTAGCAAACTACTGGGGATTTCTCACATCATGCTGGGAATGCCATGGGCCATAATGCATACTTGATCAATGGTTAGTCATACTTCACTGTTTCATTTCCGAAGAGAGATGAATAGAGATGCAACGAAAAACACTGATGCAGGCAGAGTCCTGCTGGTTTAAGGAGGCACGAAAATTTGGGAAAGCTTATCGCTGTGCAAGAGTTTACTAAATACGTCAGTACGGATAGAAAGAGGGCGGCTTACCAGGAAAAGGTAAATTACAGACATCTTAGAAGATTATGTTGTGCCATTTGCACGGTTTATTGGAAAAAAATCATTCTTATGCATGGCCCCACATTGCAGGAATTGTGCATATATGCAAGAGGTCGAAATTCCCGCTATGATTTGGGCTCCCAGAAGTCCTGACCTCAATCCAATTGAGCACATGTGAGATGCTATGGGAAGGTGACTAACAATAAGACAATACCGAACCCTCCAAACACATTGAATGATCTGTTTCTGAGACTGGTGGAAATTTGGAGCAAATTGAGCAAGATCAAGTGAGAACGTTAGTTGCCAGTATGAGGGATCATTGTTAAGCTGTTATTAAAGAGGGGAAAATACTCGCTTTTTACCTTAGTTTTTGTGGAAATTAGCATTTCTCTATTTTGTCATCATTTGCATAGTTAATAAAAAATTTATTTTGCATTAGTTTTTTTTTACGAAAATCCAGCATTTTTTCAATGAAATCTTTAAAAATTAACATTAAATACAAAATTTATTTATAATGTGTAAAACGAGAATTTCTGAATTATGAGTTAAATTTGGCGAGCACTGTATAATATCAAAAATGATGTAATTATGTCTTTTTAAAGCTTCTCCGAATTTAAACAAAAATAAAAAAATAAGAATGGATCATAATAACTGTTTTTTACACCTAAATATATTACTACAAGCACCAGCATTATTTTGTTATATCTACCCTTATATTTTGATGTTAGAAATCTATTATTAAGTAGATTACCTTACATTTGCATTACAACGTGAATTTCATTAAGAAAATTGTATACGTCAACTTGTAAATGAATGACTAGATCATATTAAATCAAAACTAACCGAACCGAAAGATCAATAATTTAGGAGTTCCTAACAATAATAATAGGAGTACATAGAACGAAATTCGTAATTCTCCTTTATCTATTATTTCAATACTTGTTTTATTGTATCTACCTGTACTGCCTTTAATTAGCTTTGGAGAAAGGTTATAATATGATCAATGTTTTTACAGACTCTAGACTTTGTATATTAATAGTAAATGGAAGGCCGTGGCAACGGCAGTAAATAGTAGCACCTCGGGAGGTTATAAAACTGTAAATATTCAGAGCTATGTACGCAAAAATGTACTGTATAGAGATAGTATCCGCTACATTTGTGCGGTTTAGTAGGTATGTAATTTACTCAGGCTAAAATGTAAATGGTTGTTTTTCAAAACATCTGTATTTGGATCCTGGAACTCGTTTCATCCTTTAGCACCTATGTGAACGGTATCTTGCCACTTCCGCGCCTCCCATTTTCGCGCCTACAATTAACTCTAGCCACTTCCGCGCCCAATATTTAAATATTCCATTTCAACGGCTTACGCGCATTACGGGTGGGTGTGTACTCGGGATGTCTTATAATCAAAACAAGAAAAGGCGCCAGGGAAATCATCCCCAATATAAGAGCTTAGGTTACGTTGTCAAATTCAAAATTTACTTATTGAATTAAATATAGGTTCTTTATGCTCAATTATGGTATAATGACATTGTGTCGGAAATGGCCAATTGATAAATGCCTGTAATCATATAGGCGCGGAAATGGGAAAATTCTTGGTGGGCGGTAATGACAGGCGTGGAAGTGGCATGCACTCATGTGAAGTGTGTTTTTTTTACAGGTTAAGTCTTTTAATGTTTTTTTCTCACAAACAATAAAGAATTGGTTTGGAAAACTGTGTAGAATTTTCTGTAGAAGTGTGTGCTGATGAATTTCAACATTAATACCTTGACATTGAAGCTCAACTTGACAATTTAGTTTGACACGTTGTTAATCAACTGTATGGCAAGGAAATACAAAAAGAATTTGTTCGAAATGCCTTATAAGAATCTCAACATAATGCATGAGGAACTGTACATTTATTGAAGTGAATGCTTCATTGCTGGGAAGCGCTGATTATCTCGCTCATTAGTCGATGCCACACCTCTTGATTACCTGTTATTTGGATATTTGAAAATTAGAATTTATAGATATTGACTACATAGATAATATATAGAAGAGGTGAGAAATGTGATTCAAAATGTCAAAAATATATGTTTCCGTTATTAATTCAGGTTCCTACTTTGAATATCTAATTCAGTGACTTGAATGCGCATTTCTACTCTTTTTATTTCATAAAATGTACGATTTACATTCTGTGAATACTCTAAAGACACATACAAGGATAAGACATTAGATCGATTCAAGTTACGGAAATACTGACAAAAATTGTCTTTCATGATAGCTGTCATTTTAAACACTCCTTGGCGAATGCTGAAGTATTTCCATGGGCGCAAACATAATAGCAATTGATATAGCTGACCGATTTATTATATTTTCTTATTATCATTAATAATCATAAGAAAATTATTTAGAGGAGGAACATTTCAATTTTTATGGAATCCATATTGTACTTATACTAGCTAACCCTGTAGTACCTTCAGGTAGAGCACGAAGTGTAGGATGAATTGAAGTTATTTAGCTTTTCATAAATAAAGTGTCATTTTTCAGTAGTTAAAAATACAGAACTGAGGAAAAAAATCATTTGTTGCATTATTGAGAACCTTAAACTTACACTAGCCGTATTCTAACAGAGAGTACCACGTCACATTTTCAAAATGATATTTTTATCTGTTTCCACTGAGATTAACGTAAAATTTCAAATTGTAACAAGTTCGAGCTATTCCGTAAAAGGCAGCGGTAACTACAAAGGATACGACGTCACGCACTTCAGAGAGAAGTAAAGAATTCTATCAAATTAGTCATCGCGGAATATACTACAATGGAAAATACTGGAATCACCAACTGTTTATGCAAAACTTTGATATATCAGGAATGTTGCTTTGTGCACAGTTAAGTATTTGTTATGTCAAGATTTTTTTTGTCTGTCTTCTTATTGCCATGGTTTTCCCTTACTCCGTGGCCATTGATTTTATATACTTAAGTATATTATATATAATCAGTGTCCTTGGCGAATGCTGGGAAATAACGAAAGTCGTTCCATGGGCGCATTTAATAATAACTGATAGTTGACCGAGTTACAGTAGACTCGCGAATTTGTGAACTAATCACACTAAGAATCATAGGGAAATTATCTAGTTAGACAGGAACATTTAAGTTGATATGGAACCCATATAGTACTTAGAATAGGTAGCCTCGTGTAGTACCTTTTTAAGGTGGAGCATGGGGCTGGGATGATTTGTAATAGTTTAGTTTTCATAAATAAAGAGTGTCTTCTTATATATTTTTTTATAAGTTGTGTTTAAAGAAATTTGTAAGTAAATACAATTATTATTTATCTACTAGCAGAGTATGATTATAACTCTAAAATTGGACGTGGTGGGTATATTTGGTTTTTAGTTATGCCTCCAGTTAAAGATTACAAGAATTTGCACCCATTTTTACAATACTTATTCAAAAAAAAAAAATGGTTGCCTAATGTTATCAATATTAAGGAGCACAATGCAAAGTTTTCGAAGTTATATTGAAGAAATAGTTGAGATTTCAGAACATTCAATTCAAAATATTAAAATCCCTCAACGTCGTATTGCCAGTAATAATCACAATCACTGTGAATTTTCTCATATTAATGTAATCCCCTGATATACTTTAAACTGCTATAATTTTGTATATATAAAAAAAGAGATACATTTTCTTGATTAATATTATGTTAATGTAGTTATTTCTTAGATAAAAGCCAAGCTAAAACACTTTAAGGTGAAGAAAAAATACTTGGGACATACTTTGGTTAACTTATCCAAGTATAAAAATACGGAAAGTAATGCACATACTAATTTATAACTTCAGGGGGTCAAGGAATAAATTCATATGAAATATTCTAGGAAAACTTGCACAATAAATTAAAGTGACTGTGATTACATAAAAAAAAAAAACATTAATTAAGTCGTTTTTTTTATTATTATTTTCCTTGATGTTATGGAAATTTCGCTGCAGTCTTATCAGTATGATTACGTATTTCCACACATAATTCTGAGCACTTCCATTTTAAAACGTAATAAATTCCTAAATGAGTAAAATATAGCGTCAATTGTGGAAACTAAATATAAATAACTAGTATTCAAATGAATTTAATTTATTAATTTTTAGTAGTGCTTTAGTTATTTATTATTACGTAAATACTTTTTATTTAATATATCGCCTGTGTCGGTTATTTGAACTCTGAAAACGTCACAATACATTAATAACCAATTGTATCATTAAGCACCTCCAAAATATAGTATCTTTCTTTAGTTCATTGTCACCTCATCCATATCTTCTTTGAATATTGGACACTTCAATAATTGATCTTAATTTACCCTAGGTTTACTTTCTGCAAAACGTAGTCCCAAGGTCGTAATGAGGGTTGTACGAGCATAGCTTTATAAAAGCAGGGTTTTGCCTATTGTTGAATTAACCAAATATAAGATATCAATTAAAAAGGGTTTTTAAATTTAGTCACTTACTAATGTTATCTCAACACTGCGATAATTGGGTGCCATTTAAATGAACAATGATTCATCCATTTTTCGATCTACTCACAAAAAGCCCATCAGACGGCGCGGCGTTTGGCGCTGTCGGTGTTGAGTCACCAAGGGAAGGCGCTCGACATCAAATCAGACACACGCCACAGAGCGCCCTTGATCTTGACGCTACGACTCTAAAATATTTCTTTTTATTAGTCACTGAATAAACGAGGAGGTTCACTTCTTTCAAAACCTCAATAACACGAAATGTATTTATTTAATTCGAAAATTTGTATATATATTACATACCATAAGTAAGTGAAGTATGTAATTGCGTCAATTTTCTGCAGACGATGAAAATTCACTCTTTTACCTTCTAAGACAACATCCACGATCACTACTTACAATATTAGGTAATTCTGCAATTTCAATTTGATCGTATTACACAGAAAAACCGATTTAATTGTCGCAAACAAATTGATTTTGTTATCGTATATTTTGTTGATTCGAATATAAAAATTCTTACTTCAATCAAATACCAAATAAAACGTTGTTTGAGAAAAACAAATATGTTTGCTGAAATATTTACTTTATCCTAACTAAATTATTTGATAAAGAAGGAATTTGGTTGTCAGTGTTAAATTTATTTCTTTTAATCAAATAGGAGATTAAATTTAAAGTAATCAAATGCAATTCCCTCTTAAAAGCACATTTGAAATGACGTGGAATATCAAGGATGGATTCACAATTAAGTGCTAGTAATCATATATTTACTTGCGTAAACAAAACCTTTAGTATTGTCAAAAGAAAATAGATTAAATTATTTGGTTGTAGTTATTCAATTTACCAGTGCATTTATCTAATATTAAGTACTGCATATTTATTTACCGTAGGTACACAACCTTTTTGATTGTTTCAATGAATTATATAATTGCTTTAACTAAATCATTATGTGTATAAATTAAATAATTTGTTAAATCATACGCTATATAGTAACCTTTCTCAAATTCCCCTAAAACTTCAAATATGCGTATTATTTAAAATAACAAATGATGTCATTACAAATATATTTGTTGGTTATCCCTACAGTTTACATATTTCTTATAAAGAAATTATTTGGTGACTTTAAAGAAAAGAAATTGTTAGATAACTACTAAATATTAAGGAGCAAATATTTTGTTTACTCGAAACAAATAAATGAAATAGTTACTTTGAACAAATTTCTTTGTTAAACACTTGCAACAAATAATTATCTAGGTAATATAACAAAACGTTTACTTTGAACTACAAAATGTGGACAAGAAAATTATTTGTTTCAGTGAACTAGAACTTTGTTTGCCTGTATACAAGGAAATAATTTAATTGCGTTGAACAAATTTTGCTTGATTCAACTAAAGGGTCTATTCACACTATAGGTCAACGAACCTGCAAGGCACGGGCCCGTCGCCGTCAAAGCAACATTTCTTTTCTACTAAACATATGCATTTCACGGTAGTATCACGTAGTATATTCACACTTGCGGTCTCCCGGCGATCGTGCGTCGGGCAAGTGACTGCGGCGATCATTTGAAAGAATATTAGACCGGCACAAACCCGTCGCTTTCCGACGAATGCCTGCCAGTGCGAATTATACTGTAAGCAATCGCCAGTCAACTGACGCTAAAAATTATGGCTTAAGTGAAGCGACACAGAAAATTTACTTCAAAATGTTGTATTTTCATTTTTAATACCATCGTTAATTGTTCGTAAATTTTTTTAGTGACTTTCTGAAATGTTTAAAATATTTACTTTCGTTGTCTCAGAGTTGATTGCATAATGTGACATATTCTCGTTTCTTTCTGCGTTTTAATAGTTGATTAACCCAGAAACATTTTCTCTTCCGCAGAAGAGTTTTCGAATTAAAATATTCGTTGATTTCGATTATTGAAATACTTGAATGATTCCGATTCTTAGAATCCGATTCGGGATCGGGTGATCCCGAATCGGATGATTCCAATTCCGTAAAATTTGTACAACGATTTTATACTGAATGAATCCAGCGAAACGTTTGGTAGGTATACGTATTCGTATAGTTTGTGTGATTTTGGAAATTCTCAACTTTCTGGTTTTGACTCGATCATTCGAAATTTATTATTTGGACTGACGGACCGTGTTTGTTGTTCATAGACGCTGTGCGACCTTAAATCACACAGTCACATTTATTCAGTCAATATTTTATTAAGAAAAAATAATAAACTTTTGTTATAAATAAGTTTAATAAAGAGTTACACCAAATATGATCCCATATTCCACCGTGCTCCGTGTGAATTATTTTGATTATTAAAATCATCCGAATATGTACAACTTATACGAGTATCTGGTGCAATATGGAATCGGAATATTATTTTGAATATCATAACCTTCCGATTCGGGTATACCGATTATTGAAATCATCCGAATATTTACAACACTAATCTTCTTCATTCAAAATATGCGCAATTTTTATTAAAGTTGAAGTGGAGAGCATTTTTATACAATTGCAAATACCAAACTGACTGTCGGTAGATCGCCAGTGTGAATTCATTGAAAATTGACTGGTCTGTGAGGAGCCCGTGCCTTGCATGTTCGTTGATCTATAGTGTGAATAGACCTCTAATATTCTTTCAAATGATCGCCGCAGTCACTTGCCCGTCGCACGATCGCCGAGAGACTGCAAGTGTGAATATACTACCGTGAAATGCATATGTTTAGTAGAAAAGAAATTTTGCTTTGACGGTGACGGGCCTGTACCTTGCAGGTTCGTTGATCTATAGTGTGAATAGACCTTTATTTTCCAAGTATGATGTCCACATATAAAGTCACAATTAATTACTTATATGATATAAATCTATTTATTAAAAGCCCACTTCAAAATTTAAAATACTAACAACCCAACTACAGCCGGTATTGTTCTGAAAATGAGTGGAACCTTGGGTTTGGTCTTTTCAACGAAATATAGATCTTGCATAATTATGTTCTACTATTTTAGTTATTGATATAAAATTACTCATCGGCTATTATTGTAGTATATACTTACTCATATCATCAGTAAGGGACGTTTATGTTGATATTCGATTGCATAACCTTTTGAATCTCTAAAAAAAAAGACTTCAAAATGCTTTTGAAAGCAGAATTATAATTAACCAGTACCAGTTGATACGTTTAGAGTAAAGATAAGCATTTTGGCAATTATCTCAGCCTGGCCCAGCCCGTACCATCGCATTTGTCAGTCCAGCCCTATCAAACCCACCCGCCAGCCCGTCAACTTCAAATTGGGGGATCTGCCATTATAAAAACTATGGAAAATATTTACTGTTGCCGGCATCTTAAATTTTTCGTCTCAGCCCAACTGCACCTCTAGTTTAGAGCTACACTTCGCCTATAACTAATACTGTACATCTATACTCTTTTGATAAGTACAGGGTGATTACCGGGAAACGCATGTTTTTGACTTAGGTAATACTTGGAAAACACTAAGTGGTGGGAGCTGCACATGGTGGCATTGTGTAGGGGAAGTATGCAATTTCAGTTGTATCCGTGTTGGGGAACCTTATTTTTTTTTTGAGGACAACGATGATAATGCAATACGGTTAATGCACAATGGTATCTGGAAATGTTGGCAAATTCTGAACTGCGTCGTCGCCGCATACGTAATGATTAATTTTAGCAAAATAGGGCAACAGCCCATACTGCTCGCATTTCAATGGACATTCTTCGACAAACATTTCCTGGACGAGTAATAGAGATATCAGTTGGCCCTCTTGATCACTAGACCTTACAATTCCAGATATTTTTCTATGGGGTCATATAAAATCCCGAGCTTACATTAACAAGCCGCGCATTTTACCGGCACTTAAAGAAGCAATTCCCTAAGAAATCAACGCACTCCTAGAGAAATGTTAGATTATTCAGTTGGAAGCTTCAAAGTATTCAACGTTGTGTTCAAGTAGAAGGGGCCATCTTGCAGATGTAATTTTTAAAAATTGAAATTGAAGTTTTGTGTGTTCAATTTGCATACCTTATACAATATATTGGCAATAATAAATGAAAATTTCGTTCATAATTGCCTGAGTACTCGTCATTTAAAAAGCATGTGTTTCTCGGTAATCACCCTGCATTTCGAATTTGGGGTGAAAACTGATTTTTGCGGGTGGAGAGTATAAATATATCAACGTTAGCGAACTAAGAGAAACATAAAAGTTTAAAACATTTCGAATTTCGCGACTTCGGTAGTCTCGTCACGAAGAAGGTAGCAGCTGTTGTTTTACAACATGACATATAAAGTTGAAGTTTCACAACCGTTTTATTAAAAAGAAAATCAAAGACATATAGATTTCTTTTTCATGAAGAACTACTTTTAAGGTCGCCGGTTTCCATTCTGCAGTGAAGTAATCCTAATATGAATGGCCCCGTGATTTTTCCGATTAAATTGGAAACATTATTCTACGCATATGTTCCCACTCAGTTGGAGTGTTACCGTGATGGTTGGTTAGTCACAAAGTATATTTGTTGATAGCTTGATTGCGTGCTTGTGAATAAAAAGTAAAACGAACATTGTTATTAACGGTGCTAATTTTGATTAATATTTTCAGGTTCAAAAATAAGCCACTATTCCTACCCGCTGGCATATATTCCGTAAAGTAACATCTTAACCTTCCGATAAATCCAAATCGGTTACAAAGGTATGGTACTATCCAAAATATTAAGACATATCCAGGAAAAATAAACAACTGTAAGAGTACCGAGTAGAAAACTGGATTTCTATATAGAAAAGTAATAATGTATGATTAAAATTGAACACTAATAATGTAAACACATACTCAAGTAAACGTTCAAAATGTCGATCATCAACCACAATAGACCTTTGAATTCTTCTACTAAATAAATCATGGATGTCTAATAACGTATATTATCCTATTTTGCATATCCACTTTATAATTAGTTAAAATAAGCGAGTGGGATCAAGTTTGGAGAACGAGCAGACCAAAGTCCTCTTCAGCGATCAGCGTAGTCCCTACTTAATATTTCTCAGCCTCTATGAGTAATGAGCTGCATTACAGCTTAGGCAGAATTCACACCAAAGCAATAGGCAACTAGCAACCAGCAACACGCGATATGCGACACATATCGTTTTCAAAAAGTACACACTGTTTTATGTATCCATTCACATCGGAACGACGGCGATATCGCTCGGAAAGAATATCAGTCGGCAACACACGATTTATATCGCTAGCAACATCGAGTGTCAATTGCTAGAGACACGTGTTGCGTGATCGTCGAAGTTTTGTGCCGATTGTGTTCAAAATGGGAGAAAAAGAAAATATAATATTTGTGCAAATTGTGGAAAAATACCCGTGTTTGTACGAGTATACAAACCCTGACTATGCTAAACGCCAAATCACCGAAAAAACATGGAATTTAGTAGCAAAGGAAGCAAACATATCAGGTAAGTGAACAGGTTATGTTTTTTAGTTGTTTATTATAGTTATCAAATGGTACAATGTAATCAATTGTGCTTTGTTCTTATTATTATGTATATCATGTGTTAATACAGTAAGCCCACTGCCAAGGGATTGCAGCTTCAGGATTTAAAAAATAATCAGCTAGATAATCCCGCAGTGTGATTGCGGAACTGTTTTCATTAATTTCGGAACGGACGAATTGAAAATGTGTAATCTGATTTTCTTGCGATCTAGCTTCATCATGCACTAGACCAGGTATTGTTAAACGTCCTTCCTTGGTGCGGATAAAATTGTGTAGAACGCAAGCAGCTTTTATAATATTGTCAACGCATTCCTCTCCGCAAGCAATAGGAGTTTCAAAGACTCTAAATTTACTTACTAACATACCAAAAGAACATTCAACACTTTTGCGACCACGCGATAATCGATAGTTAAATATGCGTTTTGTGTCATCTAAAACCCTTTGTGGATATGGACGCATAATGTTTTTTCTCAAAGGAAACGCCTCATCAGCACAAAAATAAAAGGGAAATGCATTATCCTGTCCATCATGTGGAAGAGGTTGTGGGGATGGTATATTCAAATTGTTTTGATTGAGCAGTCGTCCCAGCTTGCTTGCTCTAAATACTGCGCCGTCACTATTTCTACCATAATCACCAACATCAACTGTTATAAACATTCCGTCTGCGTCAGCTACTGCCATCAAAACAACAGAGAAGTACCCTTTGTAATTGAAATTTTGTGATCCTGTGTTACGGAACTTTTTGATTCGGATATGCTTTCCGTCGATTGCCCCTAAACAGTTTGGTATATTCCAAAGCTCATAATACCGATTAGCTACAGTTTTCCATTTTGCTGCGTCCGGTACCGGCATGTGGAGGGGTTGTAAACATTTCCATATTGCGGCTGTTGTTTCTCTAATAATGTAGCTTATTGTACTACATCCTCGAAAGAATTGAAAAGATAGCGCTGCAAAGCTACTTCCCGTTGCTAAATATCTGCAAAAATTATATCAATACACTTAACAAGTATAATATTAACACATAATATAATAACTATCATTGTTTCAGTGATACAATGTAAGGAAAAATGGAAGAATCTTAGAACTGCCTTTGCTCGAGCTCAAAGAAAGCCTTCATCGGGATCAGGAGGCAACAAGCAGAAATACTATCTCCAAGATGTGATGCAATTTATTCTACCATACATAAAATTAAGACCTCAGTCAGGAAATTTACCATCCCCCAGTAGTGACGACGGGCCTGTGGACGAAACGGATGCAGCTATTCAGGAACTTGATGATCAACATCTTGAAGGTCAAAACGAAGCGGAAACTCCAACGAATGTTTTTGAAAACCGTGAACACCATACGGCAGAAAGCGCAAATATTGACCGTATTAGACGCTCTGAACTTGCTTATCATCAGACTGCACGGAGAAAGTTTCGTCCCGCTTCTGCAACACCTTCAACTTCAGCTTTAGAGAATGAAGCTGATAAATGCTTTATAGATTATATAAAGACGCAAAGTAAAGCAGATGCCGATTTAACATTCCTCCAGAGCCTTTTACCGGATGTGAAGAAAATGAACTGTAGCCGAAAACGAAAATTCAAAACGTCTGTGCTTCAAATGATTGACAATATTTTAGATGAACAAGAACGTGAAGCACTTGGGACGCCCTCAACAATGACATCCTGGAATAATAATAATTTTCAAGAATTGGAACGTCCAACTGCCTCTTCGGCAATTACATCCTGGGTCATCAACACTGCCGATGCCAGAAGTAGCCCTTCCTCACCCCCATGCCTTTGCATCATTCGAAAGTAATTGAATAACTCAGTATTGTTGTACCTTTCGTTTTTTTAAATAAAATAAGCTAAATAACTGTGTATTAATTTACCTTAGAGTAATAAGAAGGCGTTCTTCGGCACTCACTGCCTCTCGGTAATGTGTATCTTTTTTCGTAATTGATTGGGAAACTAGCGCAAGTAATGACAAATAGTTTTCTTGATTCATCCTATAGAATCCTTTAAATTTTTCCCGGTCTACATTTAACTCTCTTGCAACTATATTTACACTGTATTGTATACTTTGTAGATTAAATGGACGTACCCAATATCGCCGTTTATGTTTCTTCTTCATACACCTTCTTCTACGCATCCGCCGAAGCATATAATACACAACTAAAACGTTATCGACGGACATCTTGTTACCAAGTGCACAGTGTTTTGCGTGGTTCTAGTTGCTGATAGCTAATCGTTTGTTCTTTTGGTGTGAATCCAGAAGCGATACTACATCGCACGTTTCGTGTTTTAGTTGCTGGTTGCTAGTTGCCTATCGCTTTGGTGTGAATTCTGCCTTAAACGCGTCATGTTGATAGTACATTGTTGCTCGCTGCTCTAGAGGTAGACCTTCAAGCAGTGTCGATAACACCTTGCCTAAAAAGTCGCTGTACTTGTTGCCATCTAAGTTGCCTCTAATAAAGAAAGGTCCAATTATTTTAGTATCAATAATTCCGCACCATACGTTTACACTCCATGTACGTTGCCGCTCTATCTGTCCCTAACTATCTTGGAGCCTCCACTGCTTAATGATACCCATTATGTCTATTTATCTGCCTATAGTTCGTGAAAATGGATTCGTTGAACCCATTCAGAAAATTTTACACGATGTTCAAAATCAGTTCTGCTAAAGTCTGATGCATTGATATGTGGTATGAATGAAATACCAGGCAATCATTTTCATAAGAATTTCACAGACTATTTTTTTTAATTATAACGTCCATTGTTGAATTAAATTATAGGATCATCGATTATTTTGGCCGATTCTCCGCCACTGTTTTTAATAAAATGCTTCTTGCTGTAATGAAATGAAAACGCTTGGAATGGAGTTAAATTCACCTTCAATATCCTTCTACACATTTTCTTTTTCCTTTCACGATACTATCTCGGTTTTATTGCTCCCTAGTACATTTTTTATACTTTATAATTATTTGTTTGAAACTGTGACCCTATATGCTACGCTATTCATATTTATTTTATAATTAAATTTTTAATTTTTGATCAGTTAATCAAAATGTTAATAGGTTAGAGCCACCCCCTGTGTTGTAACGGCTGTAAGCAATAAAAAATAATTAATAATTAACATCTGAATATATCAAACGTCAAACTAATAGGATAAAATAATAACTGGTATAACTGGTTGAATATTCGTTGATGCATTGATAATTTTTATTTTAAGGTTGGACTATGTGTAATGAAGAAATAAGAACCCGGTATTAAAAGTATTAAGTATTAAGTAGTATTAAGAGACAAAATTATAAATAGATGGTTTTCATTCAACAAAGGGTAGAACTGCCTCTAAATATACTCAGCGATGCGGTTAGGCATTGAGTTAATTAAGGGGGATAATATATTGCTGTGAACTGATGGTCCAAGCATATAAGTACAGAGAAATTAAAAATGACGAAATTAATTTAGCTAGCCCAGCAAAAATGAATCCAAAAGGGCGCCAGAGACTCCTAAATCTCAGAGTTAATTTACTAAAAATTAATGGTGGGCGGTTGCAAAAATGACTTTTATTAAAATTCCCAAAAATTGAAATGGCAGATTCAAAAATAAAAGAACTAGTGATTTTAAAATGATATACAATCATTAAATTTTATTTTAAAAAAAAAAAGAAAAAAAAAACATTTGATACAATTTACAGGGGAATGAAAACCATAAATATAAGATTCTGGCATAAAACAAACCTGCATAAGATTCTACAATTAAGAAAGGACAATGCAAATCCTTTAGCAAACAAAATGGTGAATTCGTTCTAGAAGGACTTTCTAGTACCACAAAAAAAATCCACGTGGTTTTAAAAATTCAAAGCAAACAAAAATTTAATTCAAATGACGTAAAGAAACAAGCAAAATTAACAATGAAATAAAAAACAAGCTCTCAGCTTCACTTCACCTGCCCCGAGGTGATAAAATAAAATTAAATTGAAAATTACTAATAAAAAACGGAAAATTTAAACTCTAAACGCGCTTACTTCTAAAACGAATAATATTAAAAAGCCTTACATGTAATGTGCACAAATACATAAACACTAATTAACAAAAGAATTACTAGATAGACGATTTTAAAACACTACAACGAACTACATCTTAACTGAAAAGATTACCATTACGGTAACCGAAAACAACACATCTAAACGCGGGCTCGTCTATCTGATAACTCTTCCGGGCCTCAAGGTAACATGGCATATATTTGAAATATACAATCTCGTGCGGTGAACGCACAGCGCAACTCTAAGAAAAAACTAGCAAATAAACTAAACAATACAGGAGTACGCAAAATGTACAAATAAATGAGATTAAATATACAGAACCGTCCAAATAAAATTATGCAAACAATTAAATAAAAATTCTTAACAAAACTTGCGGAAACTCTAACATTGTTTTGACAAGGCTGATTAGGAATAAATAAAAATACACATTTAAATTTCCGAACCCCGGGGTGCCAGACTACAGCACATCTCCCAATTGTTAAGGGGAAAACGAAAGTTTCGGAGAAAATAGAGTGTTTCTCCTTAAAAATTGTACGCACACGAAAAGTTAATATTCTAAAGTTTCCCGCACCAAACGAACAATACCGTATCTCCGCACACAGGGGTGAAAACGTCACTTCCGGGTGATGAAAACTACCCGGGGTCGTGGTGGGAGTGTCCAACATACCATCCGGTTGATCCAATTTCGAACAGCAATCGGCATAGCAGTCGGTGTGGCAGACGATGTGGCAGTCGGTGTGGCAGTGGTGGGTCTGCATCACGAAGAACTTCTCTACTCCATGGATGTACCTCTCGCTTGTAACTCCAGAAGGATAACTCGAAAAACAGAAACATTTTTTTAAATTGTGCTCCAACATGGCTTCAGGAACGGGATTTTTCTTAAATTTGACAGGGTTTGACTTGACTTCATTAAGACAGTGTTCGGCATCAATGATAATAATGGGCAACTTATTTTCGAAGGATACATGCTGGTTGAAAATTTCCTCGACTTCAGCTTCATTCTTCTCATTATAATTGCTTTCAATTTGATTTTCGACATTTGGGGATTCGATGTGGGAATTGATAACTTCTTCTGGGAATTCTTCTTCAGAATAGTTGACTACTTCTGGGAATTCTTCTTGGGAATTGTTGATTACTTCTGGGAATTCTTCTTGGGAATTGTTGACTACTTCTGGGAATTCTCCTTGGGAATTGTTGATTACTTCTGGGAATTCTTCTTGGGAATTGTTGATTTCTTCTTTCTCTACCTCTAACTCACCAAAAACCTCAACCTCAATATCCTCTTCGGATCCAACATCTCCAACAACTTTTTCGCTACCTTGTATATCATCACCTCTAACTTTTCCGCAACCTTGTATTTCAAACTTAAAACTATCATCACAATATTTCTTTTTTTCATCATCCTTTCATCATCAACAACATTTTCATTCTCCTTTTCTCTACTTAAATCATCATCAACATTTTCCTCTTCTCTACCTAAACTATTAATATTATTTTCCCTTTCTCTACCTACATCATCAACAACTTTCTCTTCCCTTTCTTTATTCAAAACAACAACATTTTCATCAACTTTATCTTCCCTTTCTTTATTCAAAACAACAACATTTTCATCAACTTTATCTTCCCTTTCTTTATTCAAAACATCAACATTTTCATCAACTTTATCTTCCCTTTCTTTACTCAAATTAACAACTTTCTCCTTATTTCCCTTCTTTACTCAAATTTTAATCCCCTTTCATCTGAATCTCTTTCTTTTCTTTAACATTCTTATCAATTCTGTCAACCTCGAGTTTACTACCAAATACTACTTCCTCTAATCTTTTTACACAATCATTTTGCATCTGTACCAATTCTTTGGTCTCAGCAATCACTTCTTTTTTATTAGCAATCAATAACTCTTTTATCATTGCCATCATATCATTCATACTATTAATACTTTCCTTCGTATTTTCCGCCTCGTCTTTCTGCATACGCACATCCTCCATCCTTTCCTTGTCCTCAACTTCCGAATCTCCCATTGACGATCTGTTTGTTCCTGCCACATCCGACTCATCCTCACTGCCAATAGTTCTTGGATTCCGCCACGTCTGGTCTTTCGGAACGTAGACTTCCTGTTGTGTGGTGAGCTTGTCCATATTCATTCCAGCAGCGGTATATATAAAAAGTTTTTAAACACACGAGTATCAGCTTTGTCTGAGCAACGCGAAATTCTCACAAATTCAAAACACGGGATCCTAATCTTACTAATTACAATTACAATATCGCGCCGCACGTTGGGATTGCCATAAATATATGCTGTGAAACTGATGGTCCAAGCATATAAGTACAGAGAAATTAAAAATGACAAAATTAATTTAGCTAGCCCAGCAAAAATGAATCCAAAAGGGCGCCAGAGACTCCTAAATCTCAGAGTTAATTTACTAAAAATTAATGGTGGGCGGTTGCAAAAATGACTTTCATTAAAATTCCCAAAAATTGAAATGGCAGATTCAAAAATAAAAGAACTAGTGATTTTAAAATGATATACAATCATTAAATTTTATTTTAAAAAAAAAAAGAAAAAAAAACATTTGATACAATTTACAGGGGAATGAAAACCATAAATATAAGATTCTGGCATAAACAAACCTGCATAAGATTCTACAATTAAGAAAGGACAATGCAAATCCTTTAGCAAACAAAATGGTGAATTCGTTCTAGAAGGACTTTCTAGTACCACAAAAAAAATCCACGTGGTTTTAAAAATTCAAAGCAAACTAAAATTTAATTCAAATGACGTAAAAAAAAACAAGCAAAATTAACAATGAAATACAAAACAAGCTCTCAGCTTCATTTCACCTACCCCGAGGTGATAAAATAAAATTAATTATGACTACAAAAAAAAACGGAAAATTTAAACTCTAAACGCGCTTGCTTCTAAAACGAATATAATTAAAAAGCCTTACATGTAATGTGCACAAATACATAAACACTAATTAACAAAAGAATTACTAGATAGACGATTTTAAAACACTACAACGAACTACATCTTAACTGAAAAGATTACCATTACGGTAACCGAAAACAACACATCTAAACGCGGGCTCGTCTATCTGATAACTCTTCCGGGCCTCAAGGTAACATGGCATATATTTGAAATATACAATCTCGTGCGGTGAACGCACAGCGCAACTCTAAGAAAAAACTAGCAAATAAACTAAACAATACAGGAGTACGCCAAAATGTTACAAATTAAATGAGATTAAATATACAGAACCGTCCAAATAAAATTATGCAAACAATTAAATAAAAATTCTTAACAAAACTTGCGGAAACTCTAACATTGTTTTGACAAGGCTGATTAGGAATAAATAAAAATACACATTTAAATTTCCGAACCCCGGGGTGCCAGACTACAGCAATATGTTAGGGTGAATTCCACATAATTTTTGTATGTTTGTAAGTACTTTTACCGGTAATATTAACAACTATATCAATATCTTCCTTAGTTTAGGCATGGTACAGATGCAAAGAAAAAAAATTAATAATCGCTGGATAACTGAATTCATTAATTTCGTACTTATAACCCGCCTTTAGTAATCGCACAGCGTTCGCATTCCCATTACAGAATCTCAAATTTAAAATTTAAAAATCGTTACCTAGTTAACAAGCCAGATTAATTCCGTTTTTCTTTCTTTACTCAAGAAATACCTATCCACTTCAATTTCTGGACGCATTATCATTTGCATTGATTACAAACACATATGCAAATGTCACTTGATATTATAGATATATAACTACCTACAGCTACCTAGAACCATTACATATTTCTCAATAGTGTCGCATAGATACTACGCCATAAATTCGTTATGATTCGGCGAAACGTCTCATGACAGTAGAAGTGCAAAATAAATTTTTGAGTGTAGGCGCCCAGTATTGATTTCCCTCCTCGGTAGCATGTTTACAGAGGGCACTTGATATCCGCCAAAGTAGTAGTACCTGTACAAAGTGAATTCGATACCTACTCTCGAAATGTAATATTGAAATGGCAATGATAATTAATGGTAAGTTACGATAACAAGTCAAACATTCGCCAACACTAAATGCCATGGCATTAGCTCGAGGCATTTCACAAATATCCTTTTAGTCATAACATAAAAAAGAAGCTGTAAGTGTTAATTAAACAAAAGATAATACGTAAAGACAAGGTTACCCACATATTATACAAGATGGATCAACAGCGCATCCGTATTTTATTAGTCGAGCAATATGTTTGCCATTTCATATTTTGAGGATGTGATGAAATATTAATTGTGTATTTTTAAAAATTCTGCTTCTTAAAAAAAAAACTCTTACACATTAGAACTTTTCTTTTGTGTAACTGTTATGTAGACTATACCGGTGTCCTAGCCTGTAGGTCCCTGTTTATAACTTTTTTATTTACAAAAATTTTTTAATAAAATTTAATACATTTTACCGGCAATATGATGAAATTTTAAAATTTTAAATGAAATATGTACTTCCATATTTTGAAGATATACTTATAATTTGTTAGTTCTTAGATACCAAGTACTTGGTATCCAAATACGTTTCAGTATTTGGAAAATGATATTAGAGAAACGTTGATCAACATTTAGGTAATAATTAGGAAAAAAAAACTTCGACACATACACGGTTACAATTGACAATTAATTTAGTAGCTGCTATTTAACTCTCCCAACGGCCAACTTTTGTATTTATTACCTACAATTTTAAGGCATATCTATTCGTTAGCTTCTTGGGTGTATCCAGGATCTTTAATCTACAAAGAAATAACTTTCAATTCGAATACCAAGTATTGTTGAAATCGGGAAAAGTTTCTCCTCCAAATTAATGTAGAGGACCCATGAGGTTCTATTTAAAAAAAGAGGCTACTTTTTATAAAAAAAACGATCAAAGTGTACATTGTTTCGGCCAAACAAGAGATTGGAATATTTACAATTTCTTGCTATGTTAAAATGATGAGGAATAATTCTACTGCATTCCCGGAACTCTAGATAGAAACATAAAATTTCGAATTTCTGGTAACCAAGGAAACGAAAACTAACAAATCATATGTTTTCGAACGAGAATTACCTAGAATCCAGGGAATACCTGGAATCCTGGAAAAATCACTGGAAAATTACAGAAGCTACATCCTCATCAACACGCTTACCAGTCAAAAAAATAATGTGATAGTGCCCTATATCAACTAGTATCACGTGTGGAGGCATCTATCCACAATCAAGAGATGGCACTAGTAGCGTTTCTAAATATAGAAGAAATATTTGACAACACCTCCTATGAATCAATGATGAGAACTTCGAGAAACCGTGGAGTGGAAACCCTTATTTGTGAGTGGATGAAAGCCACGGTGCAAGAATCATTAAAACGTTGTCAGCGGGTGGAACAATACAATTGTCTCCCTTACTGCAGGATTTTTTCATCGACGAACTGTTTGCAACTCTAAATAATGCGGACTAAGGATTGTATACCGGTTTACCGGTACACCGGTTAACCGGTAAATTGACCAAAAAAACGTTCGGTAAATTTACCGGTAAATTTTTGTAATTATTGTAATTCGGAAATGAAAAATCCATACCAGAAATTTTTATCTACGAAATATTGTGTTTATAGATATGTATTTAAAGGTATAAAGGGACATTGAAAATAAAACAAAAACAGGTACACTATTAATTTATGGGAGATGTTTTTTGTTTAATTTTAATTTAAACTTTCTTGAGATTGAGTACCGCTGTAATGCACTAGAATAGAGAATATAGAAAAGAAACTGACAAAAACTTTTGATTAGAAACGTATAACCTCCATTCCACCGAGTTAGTCAGAAAGAGAGGGAATCAAAAAATTGAAAAAAGGTCGTGTAGAAATTAAAGAAAATAGAGAATGGAAACAAGACGGGATAACGAAAAGCAACGCAAAGAAAAGCGAGATTAATTTGCATTTGTTGCTAGGACGGTAGGGAGCAAAACACCCCACTTTTCCTACCTGCCTTTGTCAACAAGTGGCAATTTCAATTCTCTCTTTTTTGTTTTTTGTGTTTTACTTATCTTTCGTAAAAAGTTGAGTTAGCATATGTGATTTGTGCTCTGGAGTTTTATTAAGATTTTTAAAAGTTTAAAATCGTTTTCTTAAAGAGTAAGTAAATGTCTCATTTTTTAATTAACAACATTTCACGTATTTAAATTAATAGCAATTTTGAATACACCACATTATGAGAGAACATTAATGCAACATTATTGTAAAATAACATTAAAATTTGAACTATTTTGTTTTACTTCTTACAACTGTTTAAAATAATTAAATATAAATATTTATTATAAAATTCTAATAGTATGCCTTAATATGGTGTAAAATATGTATTATTCTAGCCTAACTTCTAACTCTATTTTCTTGGGGAATCCCAATTAATGTCACACATGAAAAAAAATTACCGGTAAATTACCGGTAAACCGGTATTTTCATTTTCATTTACCGAATTACCGGTATTTTATACCCAGGGATATGTAAGACGATATTGCAAAACTTAAAAAATAATCCTGCCAAAACAACACTAGTCTCGTTTACGAAAAGAAGAAAACTGGATGGCCTACAACCACCAACTCTCATAACAAAACAGTACAATTTATTCAAGAGGGGAAATTCCTAGGAATGGTTCTTAACTCGAAGTTAACCTGAAATCACAATTTGGAACAGAAGACAAACAAATTTGTTGTGAAAATAAACATCTATGAAAGGAAATTTGCAAGGGAAGACTATATGAATTGCATGAATGAATCAAGTGGGTCAGGTGGCCAAAAATCAAAATGACACATTTAATAATAGATTGGTGTTATCTTAGATTCCTGTACACGAATTATATATTTTAATGTATATAAAAATGAAAATGTTCTTAATCAATTAATTATATTTAATAATTATAATTATATTTTCACATGTTTCAATTAACTTGCATTATCTACAGGCGAAAAACGTAATTTGCTATTAAACTAATAAAAGATACAAATATTGACTTCGTACCTTACTAATTAAATTCCACTAACGATATTTGCATTTAGGTTATCAGTAAATTATTAAACCACACCACCATTTAAATATTGGCTTACAGTAATTAGTTTCTGTTTTTACTAATGGAAGTTTAAGTGTATCTGGTGTAAAACCTTCTGCCCTGAATATGTTTCATTTGCAAATGCCTTGCGTTACCATACATACATGAATATAAATTTATAAAGAACAATCTTAGGCAGAAAGTTCCTTTGGCATAATCATATTAATAGCAAAATCAATAGGAAAACGGGAACAACTTTTTTTATACCAATAATGTTTTCGAATACTAATGGGGGTACTCCTTGCTCAATATGTTTTTAATTGATTATTGTGCAGGTGTATAGGCAAATGCAAGTAACAATATCTGAAGAACACTTGATTATGTTCTTCGAAAATACCAACTCGGATAGCTAATATACCTGGAAAATATATCTACATATGGAATGTATTTCTTTCAGAAGTATGTGAATTCTTTGTGTTTGAAGGCAGATAGGTAAGACGCTAATTTATTTGACAAAATGTTATTTCGGTAGAGAATGTGCATTAAATTAAAATAATTTCTATATTATTT
>RXPK01000893.1:0-48555 GCA_004143645.1 Protaetia brevitarsis | reverse complement strand
CCTCGGAAAATGTTGGTCGCCTTTTGTAAGCATTTTTATTGCGATACTTTCGGATCGTTTAATGGCAGGAAATAAGGTTACTTCCATTTGCACTTGTAAGTTGTAACCTAAATCTAAACAATTAAGATCCATATTTTGCTGGTTTATTGGTTAACTGCTATTTATTTAGGATTTCTATGATAACCATAATCAAATAACAATTTAATTTAACAAATGCACCAGCATATAACAACAAATATCGTGGAAATTCCGGTTAAAATTTATTCCTGTGTAAAACGATCCGAAAGTATCGCAATAAAAATTCTTACGAAAATTCTCACCAAAATTTTCGAGGTAATTTTTGGTATGATTTATGTAAAAATTCTCGTACGTGTAAAACGGCTCTTACACAACATATGCTAACAAAAAGGAAACAAAATTGTTAAACGTCACAATTTAATGTATATTGATGTGCCTTTGATGTTTTTTTTTATTTTACAAACTTAATGCTTTCCTGTGTTTAGTTATAACGTAGCCTTCCTTTTAATTAATCGCATTTGTGAAATCTCGCACATCTGTCATTGAAAGGAATGCCGATAAGAAAATATACTCGTGGAACTATTATCTCACCGTAAATAATATCGGAAAGACAGCATTTGCTTTTTTCGATTTTAAATGTTGTACTCGTTGATATTCATACAAGATGTCCTATTGATGTCTACAAATGATTTGCTTGGTACAACTATTTTTGAGTAGATTGCGCTGTCATACTTAATACATAATATATAATATATTATGTATTAAGTATTATATAATAATTTCTGGTTTAGCTCCAATCTTAATTTGGACGATTTGGACATCCAAACGACATCTATCGATGACTTTTAAAATTAATTTGCTTTTATATGGACTTGGTTTATCTTCTTGTATATAATCACTGCTCTAGGCTTTTTTTATATTATTCGAAATAGTCAATTTATACTCTTTTTCTTCTATCTTGAATTGGCATATTTCTTGTTCTCGATTACCTCAGTTCTTTCTATTAATTTAACTGATTTTTTTTTGATGTATCGGAGATAATTAAACATATTATGTTTCATAAATATTGTTAATACAATAGTAAGGTGTTGTAGCGCGCGTGCGCGTATTTTTAAATTCGAAATTTGGGTTTATCGCTGTACCAGCATATTATGCCATCTGTTTAGAGCGGATATCACGAGACTGGTCTTAGAGGGCGCTAGTGTATGCGGCATCAATTCGCAATGGACATTTCTAGCGCGAATTTATTCGAAATTTCAGGAAAGCTCCAATCGACAATTGCCGGCGCCGACACGAAAAATTCCCGTTTTGATTTTAAAATTAATTAAAATAAGTACACAGATACTATACGAAAGTTAATTTTAATTAAAGCAAATAAAAAACAAAATACAAAACATCAATAAAAATAAAAATTTATTTTATATAAGTATGTAGCGCAGCCTATCGCTAATCTAATCTAAAAATTCCCTCTAAAAGAAAGCTTTTCCTCTAACTTCCATAATTCCCTCCAAAAGCGCAAAAAGCCGAAGGAAATCGTGGATTCGACATAAGTTGGTGAATATAAATAAATCAGTAAATATAAGTATCTACTAATAATTTTTTTTTAGTAGTGTTTAGTTATTTATTATTAGTGTTTGAGTAGTGTAATTTTATTTTTATAGACTTGAAGTGTTGAAATAAATACTTTTTATTAAATATGTTGTCAGAGTAATATAAAAATAATTTTGTTATTATTTAATGAGAATGTTATTTTTGCAAATAAAATTTTCTTAATATTAAAATGAAAAGCCATAGAAGTGTTAATAATATTACTTAATAGTAAAATATGTATTTGTAAATTTGCGATTTCTTGACGGTCATTACCTCCTTGGATAGATTCATTTTATATATAGCAATTCCAGGCGCATATATTAATTATATTTCCAACACTATAAATTCTACATTAGTGTATTACATTCACGAGCAGGAATAAAAAAACAATAACGTATTTAAACGGTTTATTAAGTAAAAGTTAATACCTTTCATACAATTCCAAAATATCACAATAATTCACACTATTAAAGCA
This sequence comes from Protaetia brevitarsis, assembly GCA_004143645.1. Taxonomy (NCBI): domain Eukaryota; kingdom Metazoa; phylum Arthropoda; class Insecta; order Coleoptera; family Scarabaeidae; genus Protaetia; species Protaetia brevitarsis. The sequence goes on along the minus strand of RXPK01000893.1, from coordinate 46,472 downwards.
TTTATATTCTTAAACATATATTTACGAAAAATACAATTTCACTGGCACGCCGGTATATCAGTGGGTATCACGAAGAATGCTGAAGAATACGGTGGAATCACTACGTGCACTTCATCTGTTATTAGTTTCGGCTTGAAAGGCGGCAATTCCCCCTCAGGACCTAATAGCAACGGTTCCTTATTTAAATAGATGCTCCTGAAATTATACATTTATGTTTAAAGTAAAGAAATTGTGTATTAAAGAAAATGTGAATACTTCGACAATATTGTTAAATATGGCGATAATATATAGGCGTATATTGTGTCGAAAGCGTGTCTGGGATCTTTGAGACCTTCAACCCTAATGACGGCATCTGTATCTTTTAAATTGAAACCAAATACTACGAAGAAAAAACAAAAATTATTATGGAATTAAAGTAATATCATAAAAAATTAATTTACATGTAATATGTGCTCTCTTATAATCTTTATTGGTGCATTGGCAATACAATCGGACTTTACTCGACGTTGCTGCTATGCAAGGCACCACTTCTGGTCCGACAAATGATTTATAAACAGCGCTTATCCAGTAACTCTAAAAATGGCATCATTACAAATAGATTCTCATTTTTCTACGCTTCGTTTGTAATACTGGCGTGGGTGCGTAGCTGTTATCGATTAAAGCATAGAATCCTTTGAATAGCGTTTGCCGAACAACCAGATGCAGACCCATTTTTGCGGCCACGCCCAGTTTGTCAAGCCAAATGAACGTGCCGAGGTAACGATTGCTGAAACCAGGCGCCCCACCACCGTAAGCATCAGATGTTTCAGCTAGAGTAAAAATAGAAATGGGTAAAATTTAAAAAAAAAAATGAAACAATGTGATATCATACTAAGCCAAATTTGTTTCGTGTCTTCTTCGCAATAGGATACAATGCTCTTCACCAGATCTATTTGCGCTACGAGCAAATCGTAGACTTTGGGCTCTAGATAGTCTTGATGCGAAACAGTTCTTCCATTGAAATAGTACCTGCAGGTTCGAGATTATTATAGGCAGCGGTAAAATATGAACTTTAATCATTAACAAATTAATGTATTTCTGCTAATTACTGTAATAATTGTATGAGTCGATTTGTACGGACCTACATACACTTCCTCGCTAGCTCAAATGGTAGAGCGTTCGTCCGGCAAACGAGAGGGTGTAGGTTCGCGAGGGGCTGACCACTCAAAAAAAATGGCGTGCAACTAATTCTAATTCCAACTAATTCTATCAAAATTCCATTAATTGGAATTAATTGCTACTAATTCCCAGTAATTCCTGGTAATTCCTAGTAATTCTTGCTAATTCCAAATTGTATTACACTCATTTAGACTGAGAATATGATGAAAATAGAAAAAAAAACATAATAAAAAATATGTGTATATTTTTATTATACAAGGTGTATCAAATAAAAAAGTAAATTATGTTTGGGTGTTAACTACACGACATATAAAGCACAAACCCACCGAAACCGGATTTCATCATTAAAGAATAAAAAAAAGTAAAATTTAGAGCCAAAAATTCTTTAGTCCGGGCCTGATGCAAGGAAAAAATGTTAAGCACCCGCTAAACGTGGTATTATGTATAAATACATTGCACTCATTTAGTATTATTGTTAATGGTATGCCGTAAGTTCATTTAACGTCATTCTGAATAAATAAAGGCCCTTGTAAAATTAGCAAAACTGAGGCATTTTTAAATTTCTTCTTTTTATAAAATAAACATTCCTTTTTTGTTAAGAGCATTCTACGTAAGTCTACAAAGTATTATTTTTAATATCCTGATAAGACGTTCGAGTTTCACCGCATATGCGACTTCAGTAGTTACAAAAAACGTAAATATTTTTCTTTTGCTTTGTCGAATCGAGAGTTAGTTGTTAATAAACGGTACCACATGAATCTGAGTTATTTCTTCTGGATTTATTTAATCATATAACGCAAAATGAATTGAATCGAATTACACAGAAATAAATGTAGATACAGAAAATTTGCAAACACGCCTTTTTACTATCTATTTATACATTCCCGCGCTTTTGCCGATGCATCAAGCTTCGATTTTCTTTATATGAAATCATGATGGTCCTGAAAAGGATCGTTTTTTTCGAGACGGGAAGAATTTAAATAAAATGTTCGAAGTGGCTTGCACTCCAAGCAGCGATCCACACAAAACTAACAGCGGTAATGGCTGAATGATAGTGGTATGTGGGGGTATACTCGGGACAGCATTTAGGTTGGACACAGGTGCGGCTCTAGCCCACGGCATTTATAAAATATTTTTTTTTCTCGTTAATGCTTACAGATAGACCCCATGTGCATTAAGACTTTTTGATTGTATATGACAACAGCTGCTACATATTATTATATTTACCTCTATATCTGATACACCTTGTACATAGGTACATAAATAGTTAGTTCTAATTATTGCGCATATAAAAAGCGTATTTTAATAACAATAATAATAATAGTTCATAATGAATATATATATTGATAATTTACACTATTCCATTATATACAATGAATGTGATGATAATACTGTTAAAAGTAATAAAAAGAAAAATACATATTATATACACATAAAACTATGCTGCTATTACTAAAAATTACAAAAAGACATAATAACATGTTTATTTTATCGTAAATATAAGATTGATTGAGTAAATGTCACATAGAATTTTAATAATTTGGTAATAAATAATAGTTTTTTTTTTTAGTTAAAATTATTATTAGTTTATATCCGTTCTACCGCACAAAAAAAAAATAGGAAGAAATGGTTTTTTCACCCTTATAATACCTTTAACGAAGTGACATCAGTCAAGCAACAATTCAGTAAATTTTTTGTATTTAAAAAATATAACAGTAGTAGCCATTTCTTATACTTTCTGCTGTATAGCTTGAGAGGCGCTTTTCAATATCTTATCAGCATAGTGTCTTTGAGAAAATATAATTACGTAAACCAATAAATTACGACTTTTTATTTGAGCAGATTAATATATTCAATAATTATGTAATTATCTTCTAAACACAAACATGTAGATTCTTTCTAGGAATTCTAGGAAAAACTTTGACTTGATTTTTTTTTAAAGATTAACTTTCAATTAAGGTGCTGTTTTTATACATATTATAAAAATTATAAATACGTATTGCTGTGGACACCTTGTATTCGCGAGAGTTTTTTTTTGAAGTGGCACAGATGTTCATGTTTACTCCGATTTGCCTTTGTCAATGTTTCGAGCAAATTTTCTCTGTAATTAATGTTATTTTTTATAAGATTTAGTTATTGAGTTAATTGTTTGATTTATTTATTTCAATGTTCAGTTGTTTTAAATTAATTTCACTGATTAATATGTTGTGCATTCACTGGTTTTGTTTATGTTATTATGTTTTGAGATTTCGTCCGTTGGCGGGCTGATCTCTTTTGCGACTTCGCTGTACGCAGCGGTCGAGTTTGTCACTCAGTTCCTTGACAGATGTCGGTGTAAGTAGATGTGTTTTTGATTTCATTGCTGCCATTTTGATAATACTTTTGATTTAAAGATTTGAATTCGCGTTTATTGTTTTATTTCGTCCATCAAGGAACTCGCTTGATAATAATTGTTATTATATTCTTGTGTACACAATTTAGATATAAGATCATTTATTATTTCGTGTTGGAAGATAGATATTTTAGTTTAAAGAGTTTAATTTTTCCGTTTTCAAGTTGCCGATTAGTTTTTAATTGTTAATCACCTCGGGTTGGGTGAATAGAAGCATTGTGCTTGTAGTTAAGTTTTTCTGTTGAAAATTTGTTTGATTTGTCCACGTTAAATTTAGTTTGTTTTAATTTTGAAACCACGTGGATTGATTGATATAAAAAAGATTACCTTCTTGAACAAATTTGTGTTTTGCTTTGATAGAGGATTTAGCATTGTCCTTTTGTAAATTAGAGTCTAATGCAGTTTTTGATTTCAGCCAGAGCTTATGTTCATGGTTTTTTTTTTCTGCAATTTCCCAGGAAACCATTCGTGATGCAGATGTACTGGCTACATCGATTTTATATATTGACGTACAGGAGATGTAAAATAGATATGTAAATGCGATAATCTATTATTTATATGCCTGCGATGTACCTGATACAGAACACAAACTATATAACAATTCTATGTATCTGATATATAACATATTATATATTAACATGCTGAGCATGTAAGACAGATATATGAATACGATATCTATCATTTATATGCCTGTTATGTAGCTGATATAAAACATCAGAGAACATAAGCCATGTAACAATTCTGCGTATGGTAGGTACATATTTTTTTATCGAAATGTGGCGTCACTAGATTTCATACACCCCGCTCTGCATCTTCTTCAAATTCTTGTGTATGTCGTCTAGGTCTAGAATATGTGCAACAACGTGTATCAGCTTGTGTGGGGTATTGCCAAAATTTCAATTTTGTGCTGTTCATGGAAGGTAAGTGATTAACACAGTTAATTTTGTAGATTAAACTGTTTTTTGTTCTTGTAAAAGTTTTAACTCATTATATCAGTTGCTAGGTTTGGTTAGTCACTTTTGCGGTCAAATTTTATTGGTATTTGCTAGGTATATGTAAATATACTACATATTCTTACTTTTTAGACCATAAATTCCAGTACTTTATTGGTTAATACAATTGTCTTTTAATTTTCAGACTGTTAAGGTTTTGTAACACATACTACAAATGGTTACTGAAGTCAAATTAGAAATTTAAAACGAACTCTCTATAAAATAGGATGGGTATTGTGAAGAAGTAAGAATTTGAAATATTTTAGAAGAAAAATGCTAGGTACATATACTATTTGGAACACCGATTGACAGTAAATCACAAACCCTACAATTATTCCTCAGTTCTAGCCATCAACAACTAATGGATATGGTATCTGAGTACATCTTCGCAAGACATCTCATAATGTGATCATTCGCTCCTCGGCCATCAATACCAATGCCGTCAGTGTGGTCAAAATTTTTTATACCTTCGAACATGTCTTCATTTTATCCAAATATATTTTTAAATTATGGTATTCGAATATCATATAATTACTAACCAAAATGGAATTTGAATGTGTATCTACAGAATAGCTCAGGCTTTCTGAACAACGATGAACGAGAAATGGTGTACAAAAAATTATGTATGTATGTATTTTTAACTTATATCATTAAAAACTAGTTTCATATAACTTGTGTTATTTTCTATACATTTTTTTTTGTTTGGTTTTAGGTTGAAACTGTGTTCTGCAACGGCTTCTGGCCGACGTATCGTTCTCGCTCGTATGAGATATCTTTGAAGCTGCTACTTATGTTGCGGTTGAACCACAGTTTCAGCTGTACAGCAACGTGTAGCCTAAAGATGTCTCATTCAAGTGAGGACGAAATGTCGGTCACAGGTATTTGCAGGACACGGTTTCAACCCGGAAACCGAGTCATCGTGTCGATGTAACGTTGATATCGCCAGCATATACCTATTCAATATCGCCGGCATATACCTCTTCAATATCGCCGGCATATACCTATTCAATATCGCTAGTATATTCTCAGAATGTGTACTTGTTGCGGACATAAGTCTCAACATGTAAGGCGCATGCATGTTACTGAGTACATGACCAGGTTTGCGATATGTACATATCTACATCGCAGCGATATACCTGATACATAACTTGGTTTCTTGGGTTGTATTTAATGTTTTTTTTCTTTTTTTTAATAATAAAATTATTGATTGTGAATTTATGTCATTCAAAATTCTGTTCTTTTATTAGTAATTAAACCTTCAATTTTTGGAATTAAAGAAAGTCAGATTTCTTTCACCCACTTTTTACTTTTCAAATTCAAGTTTTGATTCACGAGGGTAATCCTGAGCTTAATTGTTCTTTTGCGCCCTTTAAATATTTTATCCGTTGAGCTAGCTAACTTAATTTTCATTTTTATTAATTAATTTTGCATTTTCTTTGGTACATCCAGTACACGGCACTATATAAGGAAACCATACATAAAATATAACTTGTTTCGACTCATCAGATTTTAACGTTCTCTTTTCCATTGACTACAAATGTGACATAGGGCAATAGAGAGAAAAGCGATTGTAAAATCCTATGTGGTTATCCCTTCATAGGTTCGAATCCTGCGTGAGCATAAATTTTTTCTTAGGAAAAAATTATTACAGTAATTAGTAGAAATACATTAATTCGTCAATGATTTCACACTGTAAGAAGCTTGCAATGCTTGCATATGAACTTTAATATTCGCTTACTGATGAAATGTCACTGCATTAACAACTTCCCCTCCACCACTAACCAAAAATTCCCTCAAATAATTAATACTGGAACTATCTTCTGGTCTAGGTCTGGTAACATCAGGTCCCACCAAAATCCCATCGCGATATATCGGATATTTCTGCAGTATACCTCGTAGAATTGTGAAATCTTTTGCTAACTGAGTCGCGTTGACTGTGTAATTGAAAACGTGCTGAAACGAATTGGGTTCTGCGAAAAGATTTCCCCGTCATATTATATATAAAAAGAAATGGCGTGAGATTCTTATACCGTTTCCTAGTTGCCATATCACGCGCATATTGTTGTCGCTGGAAAACTTGATCAGTTCCTCTGCGTTCTCGAAATCCCACGATCCGTCGGGGTTTCTGATCAAACAATTCAAGTCGAACAATATCGTAAATCCAGTACTGTATGCTAAATCGTATAATTCCAACCATTCCACGCCTGTCGATTAGAAAATGGAATAAAAATATACTAGAAATACAAAGACTGGCGCACAAAAATTAATAAAATGATAAAGAATGGTAAAAGAGAAAAGACGACAAAAGTGTTTAGAGAGATATTTAGAGTTGAGAAGAATTCATTATAAGTTATTATCTATCCAGGATAATAAAAACAAACTGGGTTTATTACTTCACAAATTCTTGTATTAAAACACTTGCTACCGGTTTCGTAAAATCAATTTACATCAGGCCCGCTAGAAGATATCAAATTAAGCAATGAATGTATCAATTTTAAACCAATCACAATCAAAGTACGTTTATTCAGCACCGTATATGTATAATAAAAAGAAAAATACACAAACCATTTCTTTTAACCACTACAGTTTTCAAAACGTGCTGCAAATACTTAAAAAAAATATTTCTAAACGACTCTAGAGCTTGTATCATATTCACATTCACAAAAAAATATATATATTGTAATGTTTCTCCGGCTATTAACAAAAAAAAAAACAAAAAAACTCAATTTTTCAAAAATTGAAATAGAAAAATTAACTTGAATTATATTTCAAAAGTATAAAAAAAAATCAAATTGGTTTACAAAAACACCTTTTACAAATTACCTATAACAATCCCTACCGACAGCTAATTTACCTATACATAAATTAAATTATTATATAATAAAATTTCACAATCTGGAAAATAATAGTGAACAAATTTAAAAAATACCCGAGTATGGTCTTTAAAATATAACACAATCCACTTTAAAGATTCTCCCTTTTTTGCTCCTTCTCTTCTTTTCCTCTCAATCTAACATATCACTCATCTCTTGGATCCTCAGAATCCACAATGCTTCAACAATCCTTCTTAATACTTTCACCAAATTTCAAAGATTGATTCCCTGTTACCGCCTCAATAACTAATTCTCACACAATCCAAAATTCATAAAACAACTAAATTTTGTAATACGTTAATGTATCTCCAACAATATTCGTCCCTTTGTTTTCTCTGACATCAATCTACAAGCTTTTTCTTCCAAACCAATCAAATCATTTCTTTTTTTTCCATAGATACATAAATTTAAATTAAAATATAATTCAAAATTGTAATTATTCAAACGTTTACAAGAAAAATAAATGAAATAAAATTAATAAAAGATATAGGAAAACATCAACACAAACTAAATAAATAAAACTTGCGAACAAATGTGAATGAAATACAACAATATATTTATAATTTACTAATCACAACTAGCCACAATTGAAGACCTTGTTGCAAAAAATCGTCAATTCTAGAAAATCAAGAAATGCTGACTTTGTCATTCTTTTTTTTTAGTTTTCAAAAGTGCTTCACGTATGAAGCAGATCATCCCTTTCTTACTAACTCATCGGCTTTTCCGTTTCCTTCGATTGCTGAATGTTTCGAGCGCCCGCAGCAAAGTGATTTTTTGGCGCTCTGTGAAGTAATTCAGTTCTCGAATACGTTCCCAAATAGAATATTGCAATAATTGAACCCAAATAATTTAAAAAATAACTCAATTATTATTTTAATTTCCTTAACTGGATTACTTGACAGCTCTGGTCATGACATATTTCGCATAGTTTTAGAACGAAATACATATATTTTATTTGAATAAACTAGAAGCCAGACATTCTCCTAGAATGTGGTCCTTGAAGGTGGTTTTTTTAAGTCGGTCCATTCACTCGAAAAGTTTCCACTTTTAGAATGTGCAATAGGCTGGCTTTAAGTAGTTTTCTTTTGTTTTTACACTCTGTCGTTTTTGTTTTCAACATTTGTTTTAAGTTTTTTATTAGTATTTTTCCAAATAGTCAAACTCCTTTTATATTTGTTTATTTTTCATTTTTTCATTCCCTATCTCTATTCCCTTTTCTTATTCCCTTTCCTTATACCCTTTTCCTATTCCTTTTCCCTTTCTCTATTCCTTTTCCTAGTCCCTTTCCCTAATCCCTTTCCCCATTTAATTTTCCTATTCCCTTTTTCCATTCCCTTTCTATATTCTATTTGCCCATTCTCTTTCCCTATTCTTATTCTATATTCCCTGTTGCCTATTCCCTTTTCTTATTCCCGTTCCCTATTCCTTTTCCCTATTCACTTTCCCCATTCGCTATTCCCTTTCCCTATTCCCTATCCTATTCCCTTTCTCTATTCCGCCATTTAATTTAGCTCTTGAATATGTAACAAGAAAAATTAATAAGAACAATCTGAAAGCGAGAGGGGGACAACTCATTAGGTATGCTGATGACGTGGTAGTGGTAGCGAAGAAGAGGGAGTCAGGATGACACGAAAAAATAATCGATGAAATAGTAAAGGAATATTGTGATTTTATCTCCAAAATATGCAACCTTTTTTTCCCATTTTAGCTGATTCTATATGTTATTGATGTACTTTCCAAGATAGTAATAGTGTCCAAGTGTCCCTTGAAATGGTAGTCACCCTATTTCTAATAATAAAATTCAAATTTTCCGCTACTTACTATTTTTAGTAACTTCAACCTCCAAACATAAAATTATCTATGAGTTTGCATTGCACTAATAGCTATTTTGATATCTTGACGTTAATGTCACCAAAAATAATGGCGTGAAATTTAAATTTGGTCAATATGGCATATACAGGGCGATCCATTAGATTACATACAAATTCCATGAGCTTTCTTTTTATCAAAATTGACATGAATAAAATTAGGTTTTAGTCAAAACCTTTTTGCTAGAATCACCTCAGGTTTCACTTGTCAAAATTTATCATCAGGCTAATGAATCACCCTGTCTAAATAACTTAGAACTTATAATTCATACCAGATAGTGTAAAATTTGGTCGTAGCTTTGGAGAGCACACTTCGTCCTCGTAAGCACATCCAGATCCGTCTTGTTCCAAACTAAATACTTTTGTCAAATGAGAGTTGTCTTGCACAAATATTAAACGATCAGCCATAGTTCCTCCAATGCGCAGATACCCCGGAGCCAAATTCCCCATCACTCTTCTTAACCTTTTATTCCTGTAAATATTGTTTGGGTGTATAATGGCAATTAATTTTATAGCTTGTGAATTTACCTCATATCGAACTTGACAAATCCCTCAGCAATCATTGACGAATCCAAGGCGACGCTCAAAAAGTTTTGGTTTGTGATATGCGTAACAGGGGCATTTTTCTGTACGAATAAAACATTCACAGCCCTGGGAGGTGGATTTAACGATATCATCAAGACTGATAATAAGATAAAAACCAATGACTGCTGACGCTGCGATCGTCGACAATCGAGCTTTGCATTTTTCGGCTGAAAGAAGTACAATATCAGTTCAAACAGTCACAGCAGAATATAGTTAATAACAACTTGCGGCGACGAACATTGTCCTTCTGGGTATCAGGCTCTCGTGGCTCTGCGTGCGAAGTGAGGCCCTACAAGTACTGTGATCATTCTTAATGAATTGCTGAAAGAATGGCACGATTAATTTGACCCTTATTTCAAATATTTAGTGTTGTCATTTTTGATGGAAATTGTAATGTTTTTGTTTTAACAATCATATTCGCGGTATAAATATCGAATAAAATAAACGTAAACCAATAACGTTGTATTTACGTACCAATTTCCCCATTGTGGTGTTAATAGAGAAATTGCTAAAATCGCTTCTTTAATTTTTTATTTTAATGAGTGAAATTTATACGCAAATGAAAGATGCAAAACATTATTAATATCTTATCAAACTTAGTAGGAGATAAGAATTATTCATGTATTTGTTTTATTTATATTATTTTTGGTTATGTTGTGAAGAATTTTTAAGGTTATCTTGCGTCAGTACATGTGCTGTCATCTGCGCATATTTTTTAATAACTATTGGAAACAACTTGTAATAACAAAGAATATTTGCATTACAGGTTGTTATTTTATTGGATAAGTAACTCCTCCTTTGAATTAAATTATTACCGTTTTGCTACCGCATACTATAAAAAATACTATGTATTTCAATCTAAGAAATAGAAATATAGTACAATAGGCCGATCTTTTGACAGTGTTCAAATAATACAAAAAAAAATCGAAAATTAAGAAAGAAATTAAGGATTATTTTTTTTTTCTCTACAAGAACCTTCTCTTGTAGCTTTTACTCTTGTTTATATAACATTAATAATTAATGTTAAATAAACAAGGCTTCTTTCTATTATAGAAACCTATAATCTCCATTACAGGTTTTTGTGTCACAGCAATAGATGACGCCGAAGTATTTATTAAATATATTCCAACAGAACAACTCAGTTAATAGCTTTGTTTATATAATTAAAAAAAAATTAAAATTATGGAATTACTTTCTGCTTTTGCATCTAGCTTCCTACACTTCAAATGTTTTTTAATTTTTTTGTCCTACATAATGTACTTTATTTCGAAGAGCGTCACATATATAGAAGCAAATATTATACTAGTATATTTATATTGTATTTGATAGAAGTAAATAAATATATTCTGATATCTTACTGATTATTGTTCTATTTTATTATAAATATTACGGATTTAAACCAAATCTATTACAACTTACGCCTTGCTTTCTTAGGCAACTAAATATACTACCTTGTCTTTACGGTGGTATAAATTTAGGCGCTTTCCATTACAGGAACCTGTAATAAAAGTTATAGAAACCTGTAATTCTTGCTTTTGAGAGATATATTATTATAGATGTCGCTATAGTTTTAATTAAATTTGATAATTTGATTAAATAAATAAATCTTTTATTTACCGCGGTTTCACTGAAGCAACATTAAGAAACTTTTTTGTTTCGTTGCGTTACTTTCTGTTTCTGACACAATGAGGAACATTTAGGAACGTTTTGGAAATAAAAAGTTTCCTAATGTTGCTTAGTTAGTGAAAACGCGACTTTATATACCTTTCCACTGATCTCATTAATTTCTTATGATTTTCAAAATACATTCTACAACTTGAAGGGAAGAAACATCAAGGGGGAAATGTTTAAACCAGAGACAATGTGTGTAAACTATTAACCAAAAAAATGTCAAAATAATTATATAATTACATTATTTTTTTTAAACGTATATCGGTGATACCGAAATAGGTATTTTTTTTTAATGAAATCAACGAAACCGGGGATAATTTGAATTTCCGCTGCTGAATCGTAGATAAAATAAAAATCTGCAATTTAAAGACGCACTCTTTGAACAATTTTAAATTTCCAATAACGGAATTGAATGGGATATAAGAAATAAAAATATTATTTTAAATTAAACAAGAAGTCAGATAAGAATGGCGTAAATTGCGTTCTTACTTAGAACCACAAAACGCATCAAAATAAATAATATGTCGGTATATATAAGGTTAAGTTATCTATGATATAAACTTCTTGTGTCATATATAAATGCCAAATATTTATGTGTTCATTCATTAAAGCAAATCAACATGTTAACATTCCTATAAAATAAAAATGTTAGGTGAATATTACAGTTATACATCATAAATATATGAAAGAAGAATGTTTGAAACTCTACCTTCACGTAAACACTTTGATTATTTAACAAAATCTCATTTAAAAAATATTTTTATTACAGACGAACAATGTTCTACCAAATTTGTATCTGTCGTCGCTTTAGTCCTTACTGTACTGGTAATATTATGTCTTATTCCAATATCCTTAAATCCTGCTTTTTCTGCAATACATGTTGTATATATTGAAAGCAGCGTTCGGCCTGAACATGTGTGTAACTCGAAATTCTTAAGTGTTGCCTTGGATTCATCTCTACTGGCAGATGGATTTGCAAATTTCCATTTAAAGTGAAAATCTTAATCGCAGGGTAAATATATTTAATATAAATAATCCCTTTGTAGGAATTTGAAACTGCGAAACATGATAAAGAATTTGTCTCCTGGATATTTGCGTGTAGGTGGTACTATGGCTGATAGATTGATATTTGTGAGAAAAAGCTCTCAATACAAGACACACTATTTAAAAAAAATAAACATTGAAAGTGTCGGTAGTGTTTATGAAAGTAGTGATGGGTACAAGCCAGATTTGCCGAATTTCACATTCACGGGTAGAAATTATATTAGAGGATTTTCCTTCATTTTGTTAGTAGGTGATTTTAGATGAAGATTGGTTGGAGATGTATAATCTGGCAGTCAAAACAAGATTCATTATATTATTTGACTTAAATAGTTTGATGAGAAACAGCGATGGATCATGGAATTCCACAAATGCGGAGGAATTGATTCATTTTTCCAGTGATAATAATATGAATGTGTTATGGCAATTGGGAAATGGTATTTTCTGTTGCATTGATTGAAGTTTACGGGATTAACAAATTAAAAAAAATATAACTTAAATAACATTTCAGTAATTTCTGACCATTTTTTTCTTGTGGCAGTCACTCATATTTTATAATTAAATACAATTTGACAGGAACGATCTTCAAAATATAATCATCTCATGCACTAAATATAAGAAAGAATGGCTGAAAAAAGATAAATGAAAAATAAGCTTTAAATAAAATTGCCAAAGAAATTTAGAAAAATACTAAATTTCAAATCCATATATCTTAAATAATAACATTTTAAAAATTAAAATGGTCTTATAGTCACTCTTTCCTCTAATATTTTATTTAAACGTATTTTGCAAACAACGAAAAAAATATAACCTTTCAACTTTCAACTACACCTACTGCCGACTACCAACATTACAACATGCTAGATGCAACCAATTAAAATGGCGTATTTTATTTCCTATTTTCAAAACCAGTGAAACAAATTACCACCAATTTTAAATTTGAACTCTTCCTGCATATAATCGTTTCTTACGAAATAAGAACGTTTATTAACAAAGAGAAATATGGAAATGTAACTTCAATTAGCAATTTTCTTTTTGGTTTATTGTTCTATAACATGGAAAAAATCAAATGTAATTTTCCGCAATTATTGTTACGAAGTGTAACATATATACAGGATATTCCACGTAACTGGTTCATTAAAAGTTTATGATGTTCTATTATTTACTTATATTTGAGATTTTGGCGCCAGTATCTGTTCCATTGGAGCTATAAATGTGAAATACTTTAACCAAAATATCACTTCCGGTTGACCGGAAATGGATGTGAACTATGTTATTTTAAATAGAATGATATAATTTTTTATTCATTTTTGGATTCTACAACTATAAATACGTCAGTTTTCATTAGCTATTTCTATAGCTACATGTTGCCGTTTTTGAGTTATTTAAGTTTCTCTTTTTTTTAGTCATAATCATTGCATCACTGAGAAATTAATATCTCGGTTAATACTGCAAGTAGAGACTCCAAATTTGCTATGTTATGAATGTAGATATAACTCTAAGAAGCGGTAAGCATACTTTACATTCTATCATACAGGTGTTCAAAACTGAGGAACAAAGTGACATATTTTCAAATGTAGAAAACTTATTTTTTTAAATAGAACACCCTGTATTTTAATTCGGAATTACGAAGTAAATATCATCCCCTATCGCTTTATATGAGCATTCCCTACATCTATCTTTAATAGATTTTGAGATATGAGCGACTTTTTGTTAAACAGACTAAGTATTCTTTTTTTTAAATAGAGCACCCTGTATTTTAATTCGGAATTAAGAAGTAAATATCATCCCCCTATCATTTTATATCAGCATTCCCTATACCTATCTTTAATAGATTTTGAGATATGAACGACTTTTTGTTAAACAGACTAAGTAACCCTATCTTTGCGTGTTTGTAGCTAGCTCTGAATGGGATTAATGTCAAATTCATTGACTAACCAAAAGTGTTTATGTATATCATTGTAATTACACTTTCGTACAACGCAATATTAATAGAAATGACTATTCGAACAGACATTCTTGTATGGTTATTCAAAAATAATACATGAATTTGATGTGAATCCATTTCAGAGCCAGCTACAAACATTTAAAGATAGGGCTACTTAGTCTGTTTAACAAAAAGTCGCTCATATCTCAAAATCTACTAAAGATAGGTATAGGGAATGCTCATATAAAGTGATAGGGGATGATATTGACTTCCTAATTCCGAATTAAAATACAGGGTGTTCTATTTAAAAAAAAATGAGTTTTCTGCATTTGAAAATATGTCACTTTGTTCCTCAGTTTTGAACACCCTGTATGTTAGAATGTAAAGTGTGTTTACCATTTATTAGAGTAATATCTACATTCATAACATAGCAAATTTGGAGTCTCTACTTGCAGTATTAACCGAGATATTAATTTCTCAATGATGCAATGATTATGACTAAAAGAAAAAGAAAAACTTAAATAACTCAAAAACGGGCAACATGTATCTATAGGAATTAGCTAATGAAAGTGACGTATTTATAGTTGTAGAATCCCAAAATGAATAAAAAAATATATCATTCTATTTAAAATAAGAAAGTTGACATCCATTTCCGGTCAACCGGAAGTGATATTTTGGTTAAGGTATTTTGCATTTATAGTTCCAATCAAACAGATACTGGTGCCAAAATCTCAAATATAAGTAAATAGAACATCATAAACTTTTAATAAACCAGTTACCTGGAATACCTGTATATTAATATTAATGTTATATGAGAATCTTCATGCGTCAACACTTGTTGCCTGCATGGAAGCGTTGCTTATATAAACAAGGAGAGGTTATAAAAAAATTAATTTGCTCATTAAAAAAATCTATTCCCGTAAACTTCAATTTACCCTTGTTTATTTTTTATTATCTCTTGTGTTAAGGCACTTTATGTTTTTTTTCACATTTACAGAGCCCAATTCGTATAAATCTGTGTTCAATTACCCAGTGAATGCAAGGCAGTTAGCTCGTGATTTTAAAACGTTAAAAGAAATTTTAAACAAATTTCCACTATATAAAGACAGTATTTTGGTTGGACCTGACATTACCAATCCCGCACCGGAAAATCCTAAAAGTATTTCGTATTTAAATGGATTTTTAAATAGTGGAGGTGGCGACGCAGTTGACGCAATAACATTTCATCAGTATGTCAGCCTTTCAACGCTCAAATTCGAAATTCAAATTTCCCGCAATTATTTTCAGTAACTTTAACGTAAAGATATTAAAATTCCAATGCGTGGTAAAGCAAAAAAAATCATATTAATTTTGTTTTAATATTTAAGTATACTTCCTTCACTTAACGGTTTAAGAAGCAACTATTTTAAATTTGCGGTATATTTAAATTTTGTAGGGTGTGATTAACAATTATGCTTTTGTTATATAATTTATCGTATTATGTTTATAGGTATTATTTCAATGGAAAAACGGTTGAGAGCCATAAATTTTTAGATCCCAATGTTTTCGATTTATTATTAGCTCAAATAGATGTGGTAAAAAGCCTTGTAAGTTATTATAATCAACACGAAAAACCAATTTGGTTGAGTAAGTTTCTTTTTATCGATTTTAAGATCCTATTAATTAGTTTTCGGTTTTCTTTATGTAAGCTGAAACAGCTGATGGTTACGGGGGTGGTGCTCCTGGTTACAGCAATCGTTATATCGGAACGTTTATTTGGTTGGATAAACTTGGTGTTGCTGCGAAAATGGGGTTGGATGTTGTCGTTAGGCAAACATTGTACAAAGGATTCTACGCGTTAATTGATAATGACTATGAACCAACACCAGTAAGAACTTTAACATATTCGTGATTTTGTTTTTCTAGTTGGAATTAATCTGAAGTTCATGGCGATGACAAACATAATGCCAACTTTCTTCTCACACCATAAACATCCCTTTTAATTAGGCGGTAGGTTTAAAATATTGATTGTTTTAGAATTATTGGGTTAGCGTGATTTATAAAACATTCGTTGGACCGGAAGTCATCCCATGTATGCAAGCAACATCAGATAAAGTTCGAATGTATTGCCATTGCACAAATAAAAAATTTAAAAGATCCGCCATAACATGTATATAATTTTTTTTTCAAATTTATTAAATTTTATAAATCAATCATTAATTTCCAGTGTTTGGGATAAATTTGAAAGGTTCAGATGCTTTCATACGCATTGAAGGATTATCACACCCCAACGTAATCTAGATGAGATATATGCTTATGTTTTGTCACCTTTCATTACCTTATTGAGTAGGCAAGTATAAAAAATAGTAAATTACGCTTAACATGCTCTAATACATATAATTATTTTAGGGACATGTACTTGAATGGTGAGTTATTATTTTTGGGTGCGAATGGAACGTTACCGCCTTTTAAACCCGTTATAATTAATGATGAAATACACGTTATGATACCAGCCTTTTGCTCAGCATTCTTTGTCATCCCAAGTGATATTGTTGCCTGCAAATAAAATTGGTTTATTACTCGTTTGAGTATATAAAATTTATATGTGATGTTAAATTTTAATTTTTATATTAATATATTGAATATAATATATTTTTTTATTTAATTTAATTTAATTTATAAATAAACAAGAAACTAAAAATGAAGAAAATGAAGAAAATGAAAAATAATTGGTAGATATAATCACATACAGCCCACATAGCCAACTTTAAATTGCCCGCAACTATTCTTAGTAACTTAACATTAAATTGTTTAAATAGTTACATAAACTAATAAGTGATTGCTACCTTATATAGATTTTCTTCTGCTAATTCCAAATTTGTTCATCACGTGAGAATCTTGGGTTTTTGGTTCATTTGTATTTTAAGGACCCAGCAATTCTTTAGGCATATATTTTATAGTTTTTAGCTTTTTTATAATGGAAAATTTAGAAGTAGTTTAAATTAACGAAGTTCACAAATGACATTCTTAAAACCAGAATAACGTTGTTTTTTCTTGGTCATTGTTTTTCAATAACGATTTTTTTCTGTGCTTTTCATTTCAAATTTCAATTGGTGAATTGTGCATGTCCAGTTCCAGAGTCGAAACCTTTAAATCGACACACACAAATCAGTAATTGAATTTTTTGATTCTATCTAGTAACAGCGTCATAATTTTATGAGATTCCTTCATATTGACAGTGGCGTAGCTACAGTTTTCAGCGCCCAAGGACATCTGATGAAGATTTGGCGCGCCCTCCTGTTTGCCAAAATGCAATAACATATGGAAAATATTTTATTCTAAAATTTCTAAGATTAATTTTGCGCCTCTTATAGATGTTGTGCCCGACGACAGATGTCCTTCCTAACCTCTCCCTAATTACAGCGTGTTACATGAGCTTTGTGTGAGAGAATTTATATTTCCGTTATGAAAAATATAGTTGTTCCGGATTCCTCGAATAAGTTCCATCCCTTCAACCTTGAACTTGAATCAGATTAGGAAGAAAACAGCTTTGAAGATATTAATAATTCGAGGAATTAAAAAATCGTGGACTTATTATTTTGCTTATATATTTAAAATCAGCAAGCAGGAAAATTGTTGGTGTAACAAGAGATATTTGTTTCCCAGTGAAATTGGAAAATTTCGTCTAATATCAAGAAATAATTTATATTCAAAAACCAAATTAATGCCGCGATACCTTCATTTCAATAGTTAAATATGTAATTACAGAAACCTGTAATTCAAACTCCAAGCCTTGAACTTGAAATATAAGTAAGTTTTGATTTGAATGATTTAATTAAAATGAATTGCAAAAATATACATTTTAAAATGTTTTGAATTGATGAATATTGTTATAAAAGATAAATAAGTCTTTTAACATAAATAAACATAAAAATAATAATTAAAGATTGAATTCCAAAAGTGACACCTGTGTTTCGATAGTTAAACAATTAATTACAGAAATCTGTAATTTGCAGCGAATGCGAATGAATTTTAAGATAAATAATTTAACTAGAATTGTTAGAGACTTCACCCGTTTCAAAATATATATATATTATAGAACGGAGTGTAAATTTAAAATATATATATCTATATATGCAGACATCATTAATTTCTCTAACAAGTGAACATTTAGATACAGAAACCTGTAATTTGTAACTAAAAAAATAATGCCGTCGAGTGAAGGAATTGGAAACTTATGCCGTAATTGAATAGCACATTCAAAAGTCGATCCATTGGCACGTTTAGGCCTATACCATGGCCCTCAAGATTAGCCGATTTGTTTCAAACCATTACTTCTTTTCCGATAACCTAAAAATCAAGGTTTACAATAACGTGCAAATAACAATAATTTGGACCAACTGAAAGACCGTATAGGCATTGCATCTGATGGAATACTTCCACAATTTATTAGAAATGATCTGTGTTCTTTCCAAGACTGTTTTGCATAATTAAACAACGTAGACATTTTGAAAACTTTGTGAAATAAAGCTTTATCCTTGTTATGTTGTTTTGTTTTGTATGTTTTAATCAATACTTAATCAAATTAAGTAAGAAACATAAATCACACATATAGTAGAAGTGCATCTCAATGCAATATCACAGCAATATATGATTCCTACGTTCAACGCGAGGCCTTTGCTTCAGGCAGTATTCAAATACCTGTCACCAAAATCTCAAAATTCAAAATGCCTATCTGACCTGGTCTAAAATGTTGGAGTAAGGATGTGTGCTAACCGATTTTTTACACAGTACAAGCAAGGAAACTAGGAATAAGAACAGAACTTTGAGTTGAGTAAATAAAATGTAATGGAATCGGCTAGAGAGAAAACTTGTTGACAAGTTTGACAAGCTGTGTATATTTTGATGGTACGCCATGAAAATAAAACCTCAAATTCGCTGTTTCTTAAACTGCTTATAGCTACATATTTAGTTCCACACTCAACGGCTTACGTCTCACTGAAGTTGGAGGAGTTGTGGCAAGAAATAAGTACTAGTGTAATGTCAAAACATGTTAACGTCAAATTAATAACTAGTATAATTGGTTGCCTACTCGCCAGTCATCACGCATTCACAATTTTTTTTTAAACTGCGCCGGAAAAATGTATGTATAATAAATGAAAAAGAACTCGGTATATTTTAAGTATCAGATAACCTTTTTTAAACATTGGAGATACACACACATATTAGATATTACATTGTTTTCCTTTTTCTTTACTCTTATCCTAATATTGTATTTGTTGAAGTATAGTCTCTCATACGCTAATAATATTCGAGTCCATGACATGAAAGGGATTTGATTCAACTTCTAACGTATTTTGACCTTTCGGACATCAACACACTGTCGACCACAACCCAATTTAGTGGCGTAATCATTCCATAATTTCCAAGAGGTAAGATATCTTCGTCCGTGTGTACAGCACTCGAAAATCGCGATCTTAGACACTTCAAATTCTGCTGGCATCGGGATCGTGCTCGAGTGTCGCCTAACCGTTTCAGTCGAATTCCCGGAACGGGGGTGAGAATAGAACTTCAGGTCTTCTACGTCAGAGTTTTCAGAGTGTAATGCACCGCATGCCAATCGATTTACTTGAATTCATCGTGTCGAATGTTATTGTAAAGTTTAGTTAAAATTTGTCAAGACATTATGTGGATGGACGCTATTAGAATGTTCATCACTTTTTTTATTTGCATCGAATTGTTGTTGATATAAGTCGTTGGAGATATTCTGGTGTTAAATACAGGATGAGTCAATAGTCCGATGTCGGTCGATATTGACTTTAACGTCTCCCATATAAAAGATTTTTCAGTGTGGCATCAGACATGACGGTACCCTAATAGCCAAATTTAAATTTCCCGCTACAAATTTTAGTGAATTCAGCGTAAAGGCATTAAAATAACTATTAATGTACTGCAAAATAGTGGGTAATTTTATGTTTCAACGTTGAAGTTACTAAGAATAATTGCGGGAAATTTAAATTTGGCTATTAGGGTAATAAGTACGGGCTGGCCCAAATTGCTTGTCAGAATAGGACATCTCGGTAACCGTGAGAGATAGGAAAAAGAAACGAGTGGCTAAGTCTCGATCTCTTTTTCCGAGATATGCTCAATGGCAAAAACTAAAATTAGTTATATTCTTTTGTTTTTGAGTTATAGCCAAAAATTGATGTAAAACGTAGTACACTGAAAAAAGAGATTGCATTAAATGAAAAGTTTTATAACTTTTGGTTTTTATCATGTCCAACGAAAAGAATACCTTTTCTCAGGAAAGTGTTTATTTTAATTGAAAGTAGTGTGCTGTTTTGCCGGAAGATTATTTTCTTCTTAAGTACATGTTTTCGACGAAAAGTAACCGTAATTAAATGGAATGCACCTTAGTTTTGATTAATATTTTATAATGTCTGTATTACTTCTGTTTAAGTAAGACAATACACATTACATATTATATTGTTATTATTATGTACATATTAAACAACATATTTCATTTTCTTTTAAATATTATTGAACTATAAACAGTATTTTAAATAAAAAAGCGGACGTTTTGGTTTATTTGCGTGGATACGCATGTATACATTGATTTAAAACTTTTGCCTTTTAACGGAAAATGCAAGTACCTGTATTCAAGCTGAGTGCTTTTTTATGCGGAAGTATTTTAGTTTTATTCATGTTCCCACGTGCATAAGTCTCAGATATACGAACAATAATGAGCAAAAGTGAATATTTTTCGCGCGAGGTTAAAGAAATAATTGGAACCCTTTCAGTTAATGCTGATTTACTTATAAGCCAAGAAACTTTACAGTAGTATATAGTGTTTGAAGGTTTTAAAACTGTTATACACGGGAAAAACGATCTTGTTGTTTCAACCATTTTTCATGCATTTGGTTACAGCTACTAAATTATTACTTGATTTAGGAATATTAAATAAACATATTCCTGTATTCAATCAAACAAATAATTTGATTCGTAGATTTATTTGAAGCTAACGCAGTATTTATTAATTTAACTAAATATTTACATGGAAGTAAAAATATATACCGCATTTTATTTTCGTATAGCAGTTTTCTCCCCATATAGTACAGCAGATGAGCAGATATACTTAAATGTAGTAAAGAAATTGTCGCATAGATGGCGCATCTCCTATTTCATTCCAGTAACAGACAATATTTCGCACAAAATAAGCTGGAAACTATGATTGTAACATACTAATCTGGTATATTTACTAGAACAACTTCTGATAGGAGTCATCGCCAATGAAAGGATGATTTCTTTAACGGCACACTAGCTAGAGTGCTAGGATGGTCACTGCAACCAACTCCCCCAATACTACTAGGATTTACAACATTCTAACGGCAAATTCCCCTTCCTTAGTGCATTGGTTCTTGGAGATACTTCATTTTCATTTCGATTGAAAATGATCAACGGCATTTTGTTGTGTTTGCGCTTAAGTCTAAAATGAGTAAATGTGATAAGAAAAGGGAAAACCTCTGGAATCAACATGCTTACGGTTTTCTGCCAATCTGCATAGTTTTCAAGTTCAAAATAAAGAGGACTTGAATCAACTATCAATATCTTTCACTTAAAAGAAAAAACTGTTTCAACGAAAAATATTTCGCACAAAATAGGCTGGAAACTACGATCGTAACATACTAATCTGGTATATTTACTAGAATAACGTTTGATGGGCGTCATCGCCATTGAAAGGACGATTTCTTTAACGGTACACTATAGTCCGCTAGGGTGGTTACTGCCACCAACTCCCTCGATATTACTAGGATTTACAATATTCTAACGGCAAATCTTTCCCTCTTTAGTGCATAGGTTTTTGGAGATAAATCGTTTTCATTTAGATTGAAAATGATCACGACATTTTGTTGTGTTTTGCGCTTAAGTCTAAAATGTTATAAGAAAATGGAAAAACCTCTTGAATCAACATGCTTACGGTTTTCTACCAATCTGCATAATTTTCAAGTTGAAAATAAAAAGGACTTGAACCAACTATCAATATCTTTCAGATAAAAGAATAAACTGTTTCAACGAAAAATATATTATTTCCGAGGAAATGCGTGAATTTAAAATTATATTCCGTTTCAAGGAAACACCAAATCATGTTGGCCATATAGAAAACGTAAAAACTTTTGGTTTATGCAATTCCTTTTAAATGAAAAGGATATTTCTCTCAGTGTAAAATATGATTAATTAACATTTGTTTATGGTGCATATTTGGTTTATTGTGTGAAATGTGTCACGAATACGATGCGTTCGTAAACTAATTTTTTCAGATATTTACATTATTCACAAAATTTCCGTTTAAATGTCTCCTAATTACTCTCCTATAAGATGCTGGAATATTATCGTGTTGTGTCCAAATTCTTTGTCTTACATTGAGTGGAACGCATAATAAAATCAGTAATCGGTTTTATTATACGTTCCACGGCAAGTGCCATCTGCAGTTAGGGATACCCCGACGAAGTAGCCGTTTTCGAGGCGATCGCCGGACATAACTGCCACGTACGCCGGCAGAGGATTAACTCGCCGAGACAACGCCCAGTGCAAAGAACCAACAGAAACCGCAAGTTTACCGCCTAGGTATTTCTTTGTTTGTTATTATTTGTAACTTCAAAGCCATATTTCTCTTTGCCCTTTGTTTAGACTTCAATAACTAAATAACGTTTCAAGCGGGCCCGATTTACCTTATCTTTTGCCTTATCTATTGCTTTGCTCATTTTTTTCATTATTTAGGAATATATTTTGTGAGTCATTAAGTTGTAAATTGTTTAAAAAAAACGGTTGTTAAAGTGAAACCAATATCTTTCACTCATATCAGGTAGTCACTGTGTTTGTCATATTATATAAACCATTACCTTCTATATATCAGGTATTTAGTGAACGTGCATTAATGATACTGTTTCCTTATCACAAGTAATCCAAATAGCTTGCATTAATTGAGGTTAATAATGAAGGTGTGATAGCCATTATAGAATAGTTCACTCATAGCAATACATCTACTTGACATGAGCAAATATTAATATAATAATTGTATTTTTATTCATGATTATTAAATTTTTTCTCAGTGCACTATATCAACAAGTTTCCCGTAATTGAAATTAATTTTAATTATAACTCTAAACAAAGAAGCTTTAAATAGAGATTAGAAAAGAATTTAATTTATATATACTGCAATGTGGTAGCACACAATATTTACGTAATACTGGTAGGTACTATAGTACAGTCGGCAAAAAACAAAAAATGGCAAAAATTTTCCATACACCTAATTGCCACCTAAGATTGCAACGTTCGTCAACCGTTTACCGTCTCTGAAAGAAAGGATTCCCCCGTTAAAAACGGATAACACTTCACCCGTAACTTCCTCCCTTTGCCTACGTGTCTCAAAGGCAATCGCGCATCAATTTTTACCGCAAAAGAAAGGCTCCTGCATGACTACTTATAAGGGACGTCAGGGGTTGCAGATTGAAGGACGCATAAGAAGACATTAGCGGCACGGAGAGTGTCAGTGTATCCCGTGAACGGGCTCGCGATTTTTTTTTTCGCTCTGAAACTGTCAGAAACTCGGGCAACGTCATGTTCTAAAATATTTTGTTTTATTATTAAAATTCAATTACAGCCATGGAGGTTTTTGGATTTTTCTTAATCCGGTTTTGACCGCGTAGGGTTTTGTTTCGTTTTGGGTGGGCGGTTTTTTCTATGGGGGAATTTTTGAGTTTCGTTTCTTCGCTGAGGAAGAGATGAGTTTTAATTCCCACGCGTTTTTTATAATTTTGCTGTATAATTTCGCCGTTGGTGATTGCCAGTAAGTACTCTTTCTTGTGTATGTTATTGTTGGAATGAAGGTGCACTTACCAATGCTTTATCATCTACATTTTTATTACTTCTATATCGATTATGGTTTAGGTACAGGCTATATTTGTTAGGAATTTGAAAATTAATGAAATTCGTTTAGCAACACAATTTATTGCTTCTTCAGTGACAGACGTTGTATTCTTTTATGTCGGTGCCTAAAAAAAGGTATTCTTTTATCGTAAATTTTAATATTTTGCACTTGATTATAGAAATTAAATTAACACTTAGCACATGGTTATTTGAATACACGCACACCTTTGTTTCAACACTTCAACATTTATTTAATAACAAAAATAATATAGAGGTATGTACATTGATGTTAGATGGTCGGACAAGAACTGCGTTATTACAATATGAATTTAAACTGTTAGTCCCTTGTTGCACTGATCATTTTTCCCTTGGTGGGGTTACAAAGGCAATTGCATGTGTTATAAAGCAGATCAACTCCGAGATTTATATAATCTGTCTAAACAAATTACAGACCCAATTCTATTACGTGCATATACAACTGAGAAGGAGAAATATAAAGTTTTAGTAAATAATACCAAACGAAAATTTTATGAAAATAGATTAGAAAAATCAACAAACAAAAGTAAAACAGCATAGCACATTATTAATAAAATAACCAACCCCTTAAAATCTAGCATAGAATTTATCTCACTACGTGGTGCGTCAGGAGATGTCATAAATAATCCTCAAACCATATGTGAAAGATTTACGGAAGAATTCTTTAATCGTGACATGTCTATAAGTGACACGCTCAATATATCTTGCGTTAATGATAGCTTTTTTCTCGTAACAACTGATAGGTATGAAGTTGAACGCGTTATACTGGAGGTGGCAGAGAAAAATTCCGCGGGAATTGATGAATGCCCTTGTTTTATTTTGACGTTTGTTGCGTCGTACCTGCCGGAACCATTGGCTATTCTAATAAATAAATCATTCTACAACGGTATTTTTCCTGATAAATTAAAAATTAGTAAAGTCATTCCCGTGCATAAAAAGGGTGACAAATTTGAAGCAAAGAATTACAGGACCATCGCCATACCAACGGCAATTATTAAAACTTTTGAAAAAATTATAAATACGCATCTAGTTAGTTATTTAGAAAAGAAGAAGATAATTTCTAAGCACCAGTTTGGTTTCTTACCGGGAAAATCTACATTGGACGTCATGCATAATGTCATGGCTCACATTTACAAACACCTGGATGCTGGGGACACTACTCTTGGTGTATTTTTTGACTTGTCAAAGGCATTTGACACACTAAATTACGATATCCTTTTAAGTAAATTGTGGGGCATATGGAATACGTGATGTACCCCCCAGAGCTACTTTAAGTCGTACTTGACGAATCGAAAATCTTTCATTGCTATTCACAGTCGCGCGAATGAGGTTAGTAAACAATATCTTTCGCCTGCAATAGATATCACTTGCGGTGTGCCTGAAGGTTCCATTTTAGGGCCTACGTTGTTTGTCATATATGTAAACGACTTGTCTTGGTCATTACCTGCATGTCCTTTTAGTCAATGTGCTGATGATATCAGTTGTTGTATCGCTAATCCCAACGCTGATGTCGTTGCTATCAGTACGACAAAAACTATTTCAGATATGCGCTCCTGGTGTAAAGGTAACCGACTTTTACTAAACTCTGGAAAAACAAAATTAATAAAGTTTCGCGCTGGTGTTGATGCTATTAGCAGTCTTTACGTTCGATGTGATGGCAGGTCGATCGCTGAGAGCAGGTCAGCTATGCTTTTGGGATTGGAAATTGACTGTCGTCTAAAATTTGAAGAGCACTGTTACACAATAGAAAAAAAACTTTGTGCGGCGTACTATGGCCTCAGAAACTTGAAGACTTCTGTCGGTGTGTCTTCAATCTCAAAGGCTTTTGACAGTGTTGACCATGCCATCTTGCTGGCCGTAAACAATGCGTGGAAGTAAACCTAAAGGGTGAGATAGTTCGGTCAAATTAGCTACACACTAATAGAGGTGTACCACAGAGTTCGTTACTAGGAGCTTCTCTGTTTATATTATAACAAATGACTTACCTGGCATAGCAAATCATTTTCTAAAAACGTATGCAGATGATACATCGGTGATTATTTCAGGACGAAATAGCAGTGAACTCAAAGATGAAATAGTGAGCGTTATTACAAGGATGGATACTTGATTCCAGACGAATAACTTATCATTAAACGTGGAAAAGGTAATTTAATAAAATTTGCTGTAAGAAATAATGAAACGATAATAATTAATTACGACAACAAACAATTAACATCTGCAAATACAATAAAATTCTTGGGAGTACATAGACAGCACCCTAAACTGGAAAGAGCATGTTTGTGTTAATATTCTTACCAAAAATTTATCTGGAATGGTTTATGCACTGAGGACAATATCTTTAGAAGTCCACAAGGAAGCAACATTAGCAGCGTATTACGCTTACGTAGCGTCCAGGCTAAGCTATGGAATAATCTTCTGGGGCAACTCGGTTGACGTAGAACGAGTATTTAGACTTCAAAAAGTATGTATACGAAGTGTTTTCGGGCTGGAAAAGAGAGAGAGACCTGCAAAGAAATATTCAAAATGAATAATCTACCTACCTTACCAGGACTATATATTTATGGATGTGCGTGCTTTGGAAAGAAACACTACAGTGAGTTACTTGCCAAATACGAAACAAACCATAATTACAGTACTCGCGAGTGTGATAAAGCAACATTACGTGTGCCTCAAAGTACATAGGTACACAAAAATATACAAAGGCGTAGTGACACAAGTTCTTAAAATCTATAATAATATTTCAAAAGAGTTCAAGATTGCAATCTGAGGACTTTCAAATCTAAAATAAAAAGACACTTAATAATGTATTTATATAATGTGCAGGTTTATTTTCTCTGCTTTTAAGAACATTTATGAACTTTAGTTAATTATGCGTTAACAAAAAGTATTTTCTAATGTTGTAAATCTTTTTTCATTATTTGTATATTTTTCTTTTTGACTTATTTCATACTTGTTTTTTTAGTAATATGAAATAAAAGGGATATTAATATTGATTACGTTTGGCCAATTTTTATTGTCTTCTTCATAATGTTCCATCATTTTTGTTTATATATTTTTTGTAATGTTCTACAATTATTAATATTAATCTATATTGAAATGTGTAATATTTAAAACAAAGAACCATACTCACATATATGTAATTTACGTCACAAACATATTAAAAATTTGAATTTCTAAAACTACATTTTAACAACATCACAAATTAAACGTTATTTTGTCAAACAATTGTTACTAAAATTATCGTAATTAACGTAAAAAATGTTTTATTAAATTAGTACGAGTTCTCATAAAAAAAATACAGTAAAGTTAAATAACAGTCGTTATCTCAAGATAGAATAAACCTTATATACATACACTATGGGCTAAGAACAAAATTTCATCAAAATGTATGTATTATGTTAGTTTTTCACTCAGAAGTATGAATGCGGTGTTCATTATTATTAAATTAGTACCCTAATAGCCAAATTTAAATTTCCCGCAATTATTCTTAGTAACTTCAATGTTAAAACATAAAATTACCCACCATTTTGTACTTACATCAATAGTTATTTTAATGCCTCTACGTTGGTTTCACTAAAAATGGTGGCGGGAAATTTAAATTTGGCTGTTAGGGTGGAAACTTATTGTTATACGATGTAACTATTTTATTTAATAATAATGACAATCACAAGTATTTTTTTTTTGAAAAATAGTTGGATGATTGCCCCTGTTACACTTACTATCAAGAATACACGCTAATAGCAGTATAAATAAATTGGGAAGAGCAAATTATAATTGAGTTAGTACTAAATGACAGAGCAAGGGAGCAGAGAGTTAAAGTGAACGAAAATTCCTAGAACATGCACTTTATATCAGATTTGATGCACTACCAGATCAGACTGGTTAAACGTAATATGTTCGCCTCTTCGTTTCAAGGTTATTCAAATTATACGCTTATAGGATGATTGTTTTTATTATATCGTGCCATCTATCATTACTTTTCCATCTAATTTAACATGATATTCAATTGATCATTTATATACAGGTGTTCCGCAAACAAGTGACCAAATTTAAGCTAGCGGTACTTGACGTAATTCTGAATGACTTTTTTTTATTTTGTTTTTCACCATATTATTATACGCTATTATTATTATGTATTGTTAAAGTATGGATTATTCCAAAGTACGCAACCTTTTTCACAGTTTACCCTTTCCGAATCTCCTATACTTCACAAGATGTCCTTATATATAGTTCATTTATTATAACAGACGAGGTACTACGTGAGTCAGTTTGCTATGACGTCACGACCGTGTTGCAAATTTTCTTTTCGTCAAAACGTAAACAAACCGTTAGGTTATTTAACTGTCAAACACTTTTGACAGGTGAATAAACAAACTCTTAAAAATAACATTTACCGTTAATATTAGTGATGATTCTTTTTGAAAATCAGGATTTAAAGTATGTTAATCATGATAGCAGTGGAAAAAAATAACAAAAAAGCACAAGTGAGTACAATAAATTTAATCGGGACCATTATCGCTTAAAGTATTCACAGTAGCGATTAGTATGCAAGTTTCTCCTCTATCCAAACCAGTCTCTCTGATTTACTACTCCTGAATTTCGTTTCCAATATGTTGTACACCAAGTACGTCAAATTTCCCAGACTAATTTAATTCAATCCGCTTTATACAATTGTATGCATCCTCCGATCTGCCATATTTCATCCGTCGTTTCGTAACAAACTTCCTTTTCTTTTGAGAACAAATAATATCTACCACAACAATGTGTTTCAACCATAGAAATATCATTTCCTTTAAGAGCACTGTTCAAAATGTTTAATGTGTTATGTTAGTCTGAAAAATGTATGTGAAAGAACCACTTCTGTAAACAATATTTGTATATACTCACTGTTTTTGTACATGCCATAAATTGTGTTTCCAATAGCACATTGACAATGAATAGAATAATCAATTTTTACAACATTTATTTCGTATGCATTTTCGTATTGGGTTAGTGGATGTAATTCCTTGTTTACTCATGGATGAAATTTTGTTTATGTTTGCAACATGAATGTTTAGAACAATCGTTACTCTCTAAAAGCGAAATACTGTAAAGAATATGACATTAAAAATATATGGATTTTATACTCCTCGCACGAAAGTTAACGGGAGTAATGGCCCGTTGTTCTCACGTTCTGCGTCGAAATACACGATTGATGAAACTATTAACTCTTTCGATTGTTTACACAATGGTTTTGATATGGTTTACTTGTAATAACTACTTATATTAAATAAATATATACCAAGTATAAACGCAATTTCCCACACTTTACTGCAAATGCAGAATATAATCCTTTGACAGTTAACAGCAATAACTAAATTAGTGGGAATACATTGGGAAGATGTGACAAGCAAGCAATTTGAAAAGCAGTAGGCACCAACATAGTATCTTTAATTGAACATGAATAAGTTATATGTTAGTTGGTTATTTTAATAATATGGTATTGCATGGCCCGAATTTGCAAGTGATGAGGTACCTCGTCTGTTATAGTAAATGAATTATATCAAAGCTAACCTGTATTTCTAAACCGAGTTATTTGTGAAACAAGGTTCTTTAGGATATTTTGATTAGAATTATGTTAGAACCGTGTGTTTGGTTACTTGACTCTGAGACAGCCTGTATATTGGTTAGCCGTTAGTTCCAAGGATAACATCTTCCATCGATTTCACTTTCATCCAATTCTCCATTACCATTTTCGACATTCTTCTGATTCTTCTTTCTTCTTCTATATTTCCAGAATGCTACGTATCTTAGAGAGTTTCCACTGTGCTCTGTTTCCGGATTTTTCCGTGCCGGTGGAAAAACCACGGTAAACTGTCGCATTCGGCCACCTATAGCTGATAATCGGTTTCCGTTCCAGGAGCAGTCTGGTTTTCCAGGACATCCTGCCAGAGGACCCGTCCGTGTACGATAAGATGAGACCGCCGAAGAAGGACGGCAATCCCACCATAGTGTATTTTCACGTGACCGTCATGGGACTGGATAGTATTGACGAGACTTCAATGGTAATTTCTATACGTCAGAAATGTTTCGTTTCGCGATTGACGTTTAGGAAATTGATATTTAGAGGTGACGACTTTATTTTTCAGACCTACGCTGCGGATATCTTTTTTGCCCAGACGTGGAAGGATCATAGGTTGCGACTTCCGGAGAACATGACGTCAGAGTATAGATTGTTGGAGGTGGATTGGTTGAAGCAAATGTGGAGACCGGATTCTTTCTTCAAGAATGCTAAATCTGTTACCTTCCAAACGATGACTATACCCAATCATTACATGTGGCTGT
This sequence comes from Protaetia brevitarsis, assembly GCA_004143645.1. Taxonomy (NCBI): domain Eukaryota; kingdom Metazoa; phylum Arthropoda; class Insecta; order Coleoptera; family Scarabaeidae; genus Protaetia; species Protaetia brevitarsis. The sequence goes on along the minus strand of RXPK01000893.1, from coordinate 15,699 downwards.
ACAAAGATAAGACTATACTATACATGGTGAAGTAAGTCATATACCTAGGCATATATACTTTATAGCGAAGGTCAGAGAAATAAGACAAAGCGGTAAAGATAAATTAATGGTGTTTCTTTGATAAGAATAGTTTTTTACGTCTTGAATTCAAAGTTGTCTATTATAACACTATGTAACACGTTTTTTGTCCTTGAGTGGTAAGCGTTATTTCCAACTTATTTATGCTTCAAAACAATAGAAAAATACTTTTATTCCCCTCTAATTTTGCTTTTGTGACTAGGACAACGAAAATTTGAAATATACCCACATATGTATATCGTATGTCCACTTAAGTATGCGACAAATGGGAAAAAATTTTATTGTTGAATTTATAAAAAAAAATATGTAAAATAAAAGTTGGTGCTTCTTTAAAAACATATTTTATATTCAAACTTAGTTAAAATGGTTTTGCTATAAGTTAAGAAAAAAATTAATTGTCTTGAGAATAAAACACGCAACATGTGCACTTTAAGGGACATCCTCAAATTGCACCCATTTTTCCGTAATTTCTCACTAGATTAGCAACCAGCTCCACATAGTGTTCGACTCTGTTATTGCCCAAGAAACCCCGAACAACTGCAATAAAGCTTTTACAGGCTGCTTTCTCCTTACGGGTGAGCTTTTTGGGAAAGTCATCGCAGTCGAGAATCTTCTTAATTTGAGGTCCTACGAAGACACCGGCTTTGATCTTCGCCTCAGATAGCTTAGGAAATAAATTTTCAAGGTGTTTCATGGCTGCTGACTCCGTACCTAGAGCTTTCGCAAAATGTTTTATAAGCCCCAACTTTATGTGCAGTGGTGGCATCAGCACCTTTAGAGGGTCTACCAGTGGCTCCCATTTGATATTGTTTTCCCCTATAGAAAACTCTGTCCTCTGTGGCCAGTCGCGCTTGTTGTAGTGTGCATTGGTGTCCCTGCTGTTCCAAAGACAAAGATAACATGAGAATTTGGTGAAACCACCTTGCAGATCCATGAGGAATGACACCATGTTGAAGTCGCCGATGACCTCCCACCCATACTTGTCATATTTCAAAACTTTCAGCAAGGTCTTGATGTTAAAGTAATCCTCTTTCAGGTGCACTGAATGACCCAGGAGAAGAGATGGAAAGTTATTACCATTATGCAGCAGTACTGCTTTGACGCTTCTTGAAGAGCTGTCAATGAAGAGACGCCACTCATTTGGATTATAGGCGATTCCAATTGCCTCAAATAGCCCAGTCACATCGTGGCAGAAGCAGAGCTCATCTAGATAGGTGAGAAAGCTAGAAAAACTTTGGTGACGCTTTCTCTGACCTACGACTCGCACAGTTTCATCCAGCAAGTTCCACTGCTTCAGCTTAGAGGTCAAAATCTCAGCATTGGACTTGGAGAGTCCAAGATCTCTAACTAAGTCGTTGATGTTTTTTTGGTTGGGGTAGTATGGGCCTCTCTCATCATCTCCATATATGAGACCGTCATCTGATTCTACAATATTTTCTTCACACTCCGACTCGCTGTTGTTGATTGCAGACGCCTGATCTATCTTAGGAGGAGTAGGTATTGGAAGCTGAGGGCTGTGTACTACTGGGGCCGTGGATGAAGGAAGATCCGGATACATGACAGCAGGTGCATTTTTGCCAGTACGGCATTTGGAAGGGTCCACAATGCAAAAGTAGCAGTTGCTTAGGTGGTCAGTGGGTTCCCGCCAAATGCTTGGAATTGCAAATCTCATGGATCTCTTTTCTCCCCTATACCATCCTCTTGTCTTAATAAATTGACCACAAACATAGCAAAACGCGTCTGCTTCATGTTTGCAACCCCTTGAAGCCATCATCTAATTAGAAAATAGGTATAGCGACATGAGAAGTACATACACACAGCGTTTTGAGTGTGGAAATCGTGGGACGAGACTATTATATCAGCTTCAGGAGTGTACGCGTTTTGAATGGATGGACGTTGGAACGTTGGATCTGTCAAAATTTAAAATAGCGCCTGAACAATATAGCAATAAATTATCAAAGCAGGTTGAGTGGTTGAGACATATTCGTTGTGATATTTTCGTTTTGTTTTCCAAAAAAAAAAAAAAAAACAAATCTAAAACCGAAAATGTAGATACTTGTCACTTTGACAGGCATATTTATTGTCATTCCTATCGTAAATGAATTCACTCCTGTCACTGATGCCTTTAGTGTGCCCGTATTCTACGTCGAACGACATAATATGTACTTCTCATTTTGGGTTTGCTTGTAAATTTTAAAATATCATTGTCTTGGTCACAAAAGCAAAGTTTGTGGGAAATAATCGACTCTTTTTATACTTTTCTGACATAAGAAAATAGGAAATGACAGTTACAACTCAAAGACAAAAAAATTAATAGAAATTGTTACATAGTGTAATCATATGAATACTAACTACCACTTATATTAGGGCTTATTAATCTGGCTAATATTGTCGGTATACAGTTATATTTTATCCCAAAAGTCATGTGACCATAAAATTTGGGAAGCCCAAATTGCGCTAATTGGCAGCTCTGGATAATTAAGATCATAACTCATTATTTTATCAATCACTGGTAAATCAGAAAGGAAGTTAGTAATATTTTATTTGTACGTTAGTTTCAGTGGTTTTTGTGACACCCGCGTCAAAATATTAAATCACTGACAAACGTGGCTTTCGAGATAAAATGAAGGATTTGTAGATAAGCAAAGTCAGGCATGACAATTTGGACTAATAAATATATAGTTTGTTCGCGTCGCATGAACTATTTGCACCATTATGCACTTTTGCACACAAAAGTTCTAAAAAGTGCATAAAAGTGCAAATAGTTCATGCGACGCGAACAAACTTATAATCTCTTTGTTTAGGTTGACCCTAAGATTATCTTGCGCAATGAACTTTATGATATATCCTCATGATACCCAAGAGTGCAAGCTTCAAATGGAAAGCCGTAAGTTGTTTTCGTAACTCTTTGTACAAATATGTCAAACGTGCACCACTACTTACTGCGATAATAGAGAGTGATGTTGACGGCTTAGTTAATTAGCCTCGATTAGTAAAGGTCATGTTATCACACGCTGCTTTCATTATCGCAGCAAGCTATGGTTACCTGTATAGAGAACTCGTGTTATTTCTGTTGCATATTTAAGATTACGTTTGCAACATAATAAGATGGCGACGAATACTCTTGAACCATATTTATCATTTATTCTTGGGTCTCTGCTCTACACAATATTGTCTGATACTATGACGTTATAAATGTTAGTGTTCGACTACTTTTTAGCCATGTATGACACTAGGCCAGGTTTGGTTTCATAGATGCATTTGAACAGAGTGTAGCTGGTCCTGGTGGCTGCCAAATTTGGCGTATTGTAAATAAAAAATTAATTTTGGGGAATCTTTATGATCGATACTTCAGCACCATACATTTTATGGACATGCATGCTATTGTAATATACCTATGATGATAGATATTAATTTTGTAAAAAGAAATGATAAGAAAAGAAAGAGAAATTAAATTTATGTACTTACCAGCCAACTTTCAAATTTTTCTACTTTAGCGAAAACTTTAAAGATATTATTATTGCCAGTATAGTCTTACGGTATCTGGTACTTTAAGAATTTCAGAAGTTTGAAATTGAAGAAAAATTTCTATAATATCTTTCTGCGACATAATATTAGTTGATCGCTTAAGAGTAAAGCCATTTAATCTCCTTTTTTATTCAAGACTCTCAGCAAATGATACAAAAAAAAACACCTTTTATTGTTTATAATTATGAATATTGACTGTACAATCTTCTGCTTATTATAAAAATATCTCGATTCTAGAAAAAAAAAGAAAATCATGTGTGTACTACGTAATGTTTCGGATGTTGTAAAAGAAGTATAATTTATAGACGTTGGCAATCACTACATAATTTTTTTTTTATTAATATCATTTTTCCATTTATTTATTTTAAGAAAAAAAAGAAACATCAAACTCGTTGATTACAAATAGCAAAAAAATACTTTTGAGTTTTATGATTTAAAGTTCGTTTTTTAAGCTTGAATGGGTGCTTTAAAATGTACTTTATATAGCTACAAATAGTAGCGTCTGTCTCGAACTCACACAAAGATTTAGTCTGCTTCTGAAGGTTTTTTTTTATTTATTTATTGATTTCGATTGGAATAGATTTATAATTTTTCCTGATATGAATGAAAAATGTTTGCATTACTTATGTTATCAGCCATATTAATAGTAATAATAATAATTTTATTCGCACCTAGACCCACCTAAAGTAGATATATGCCTGGTTAAAACAATACAAACATAAGACATACTTAGCTAAAAAGAAATTGCATGAAATACTTAAAACAAACAACACAATGTTAGGCAATAAGAACATAAATACTGATACATATTATCAGAGACATAATTCAGAGTATTTGCAGCTATTCCGCAAATTCACCAATGCTATAGTAACAGCCCTCAACAAGATAATTTTTTAACGTTGCTATAATAACTCGAGAGGTATACAGGGTGTATCAAATAAAAAAGTAAATTTTGCATGGGTGTTAACTACACGACATATAAAGCACAAACCCACCGAAACCAGATTTCATCATTAAAGAATAAAAAAAGTAAAATTTAGAGCCAAAAATTCTTTAGTCCGGACCTGATGCAAGGAAACGTCATGTCAAGCACCCGCTAAACGTGGTATTATGCATAAATACATTGCACTCATTTAGTATTATTCTTAATGGTATGCCGTAAGTTCATTTAACGTCATTCTGAATAAATAAAGTCCCTTGTAAAAATAGTAAAACTTAGGCATTTTAAATTTCTTCTTTTTATAAAATAAACATTCCTTTTTTGTCAAGAGCATTCTACGTAAGTCTACAAAGTATTATTTTTATTATCCTGATAAGACGTTCGAGTTTCACCGGATATGTGACTTCAGTAGTTACAAAAAAACGTAAATTATTTTCTTTTGCTTTGTCGAATCGAGAGTTAGTTGTTAATAAACGGTACCACATGAATCTGAGTTATTTCTTTTGGATTTATTTAATCATATAACGCAAAATGAATTGAATCGAATTACACGGAATTAAACGTAGATACAGAAAATTTGCAAACACGCCTTTTTACTATCTATTTATACATTCCCGCGCTTTTGCCGATGCATCAAGCTTCGATTTTCTTTATACGAAATCATGATGGTCCCGAAAAGAATCGTTTTTTCAAGACGGGAAGACTTTAAATAAAATGTTCGAAGTGACTTGCACTCCAAGCGGCGATCCACACAAAACTAGCAGCGGTAATGGCTGAATGATAGTGGTATGTGGAGGTATACTCGGGATAGCATTTAGGTTGGGCACAGGTGTGGCTCTAGCCCACGGCATTTATAAAATATTTTTTTTCTCGTTAATGCTTACAGGTAGACCCCCTGTGCATTAAGACTTTTTGATTGTATATGATTACAGCTGCTACATATTATTATATTTACCTCTATATCTGATACACCCTGTATATTGCTTTTTGATTGTGGATCTTTTATCCTGTAATTTGTCATTTTTTTGATGCAATGTTTGACTGAATTTGTAATTAAGTAAATTTTCATTTGTAATCATCACATCTAAAAATGATAGTTTATTATGTGATGTTCTATCTTCAAAAAATGATTTATATAGGTGGTGTATTATTTTTAGACAAATTAGTATTTTCGGAATCATTTGCTCGGATTAGCTATATATCTTCCTTCATTTTAACCAATCATGAAGAATGTGTGTCAGAGAAGAAAGTAATGGCCGTTACTTGTCATCTACCAGTGCCGCCATTATCATCACTATATAGTGGTAAAACTGTCACTATTCGACAGCGTCGCCACTGCTTTTTTCTAAACCACCACTATACCATTAATGCATCACTATTTCCGTTATACGTCTATAACCATAAAATCTCATACTTCTATGTATATTAATGATGAATTTCAAATTTTATTATATAAAATTATAAATATAATTTGGTATTTGGTAAAGTCACCAGACATACATCTAGTGAGTTTAGTGTTTGGAAATAATATGAGCCATTTAATGATCGCCAGGAATATTATTAACTCAGTAATTTGTTGCTAGAATAGATTTCTGTCATCATATTATCGGCATATAGGCTTTCTATACTGTTAACTGTCAAGTGTGATGTGAATTTCATGTGGTACTGTGGTGACTCAAAATTGAAATTTCATGTAAATTGAAACATTTAACTGAATATATAGCGTTTTATTTACTTAAAAAATGCTATCACTATTTATGTAAAAATGCATCACTATTTATAAAAAACAGTTTACCATTTTTTGAGTAGTGTGGCATCACTGTAACATATCTAGGTATGGCAACGCTGTGATCTACTGTCATATGCTACATTAAAAGTGCATTAGTAGTACAAGTGTGGAATTTGATTAGCAATAAAGACATTATTACTGTTATAATAATACAGCAAGAAACAAACAAAATAACAATAAGTTAATTTTTCTCGATTGTTTCCAACGACTGTCAAGATCTACACACGTCAGAATAATGACTGCAGTGCTTGGCACTGGCGTCTTCTCTGTATATTGACAGTGCCACAGTATAAACTTTATCCAGTAGTTTCACTAAGTGTCGGCGCCTTTGATGTTTTGTCTATCAATTTAAGAAAATTCGCGATGGCGTTTGGCGGCTATATTTCCAACTAATAAGTGCAAAGTGGGTAGGAAAATAACCTATATACTCAAACACAGAAAATCGCTCAACATCTGTCACTTTTATAATAAAATGACAGAATGGAACGGCTTTGTAGGTTAGATTTTTGCTTGTAAACAAGTTCAAATAGTTTTAGTTACAATTTCACCCACATATGCGACACCGCGAATTTCCTAGGGGCGCCATGTTTGAAACCCATGTTACCGGCGATGTGAAACTACTCGGTAGGGTATATACTGTGACAGTGCTGTTAGAAATGTGTCGAAACGCCAAAGTCGTGCACGTGGACCCGTTAAAAATGACAAGTGTCGCTTCCTGTCTTATCTCTTCGTTGTTCCGATTATTGGCTTATTATAGTTTCGTAAATTGTAAATAATTGGAATTCACTGCTTTAGGGCATCCAATATATTACCAATTGATAGAAAAACCGATATATGTTGCCGTTTCGCTGTGACAGCAATATGCTATAATATAACTTAATATTTATTTTCATTGAACTTTTTTTAAAGATCCCTGTGTTTAGGAGGGATTCTTTGTTTTCTTTATATTCAAATAAACAAAGCGACTGCTTCTCCTTCCGACGTCTTAACTATTAGATAGCAGGCTAAATATTTTCAAATATTTTAATGATTTATGTTATGTTAAGAGATAAACACGAAGTTGTTAACATGCCACATCCTCTCATCCCATCCATCAGATGCATATACGGACAACACACAAAAAGCTAATCAAATACGTGTGTATTATTCCTAAACACACATTGTCTGGCACATGTTCGTTCCTCGCAACTGGTTTTTACCGTCTCTTTTTCATTTGCAGTATCGCACACGACCGACGACATGATTTTCCAGTGGGATCCAGATGTCCCTTTGGTCGTAGACGAGAATATCGAGTTACCGCAGTTGGCGTTGGAAAAAAACTACACCGCCGATTGTACGCAAGTCTATTCCACAGGTAACTCGATTTCCCCCACGAAAAATAAACGTTTAATTTCAACGACCGTGTGTGGTTCGGGTAGCTACTGTTTACCGTCTGTGTACTTTTTTTTTGTACGTATTAGGGAATTTCACTTGTTTGGAGGTGGTGTTCCTGCTTAAGCGCCGTCTGGGGTACTATCTGTTCCACACCTATGTCCCCACTTGTCTCATCGTAATCATGTCGGTATGTTGCGCAAAAATCGTTCGTGATACTAATAAAAAAATAATAATAATAATGTGGTTTTTGTTCTAGTGGATCTCGTTCTGGATACAACCGGAAGCTGCTCCCGCTAGGGTCACCTTGGGGGTCACTTCGCTACTCACTTTGTCCACTCAACACGCTAAAAGTCAAGCTGCTTTACCTCCGGTGTCTTATTTGAAAGCTGTAGATGCTTTTATGTCAGTTTGCACTGTGTAAGCATTATTTAGAATCATGAATCAGTGGCGGCTGGTGCATACGTCACAGAGGTAGGATAATACAATGATTGGAGTTCGTGTGCTATGGTCCTGAAATACGAACATGTTACGAACTTATATGAAGAAATTAGATCATTGTGATGGCCCTTGTAAAACGTAAGCACTAGCCGCCGATGCTTAGGATACTTTTATAAGCATATAGATGTATATTAATTGATTTATCTTCATCAGGTTCGTTTTCATGGCTCTAATGGAATATTGCTTAGTGAATATCGTCCTTGGAGATAGCGTCGGCCAAAAGCCACCACCGCCTAAACCGGATCCAGCGGTCGATTCCGGAAAAGAAAACTCTTTACTTTTGTCCGGGGCGCCCAAGAAGCCTCCACCTTTAACTCCAGCCCAGAGGGCAAGGAATCGAGCAATAAATATAGACAAATGTTCCAGGGTATTGTTCCCTCTGCTTTTCGCAATACTCAACGTAACTTACTGGATATTATTCGCGGAATATATATGAATTGGTCAAATTTGAAAAAAAAAAAAATGTTGCTAGCGGAAATATTCGTTTTTGACTGGACATATTGGTAATTAGATTAGTCACGCCTTAAAGACATTCCTTGATGTTTTGTCCCCAAAAGAATAAACTTACAGGTGTTGCATTATTTTAGCACCAGATAATCATAAAGAGCGGGTGGCAAAGAGGAAAGTACAGGTGTCCCATCCAAGTCTGGGTCTTTGATTGCAGCCCTATTCTTGATTTTAGAAAAAAAAGTGTTTATGCAAAAGTTTTATACATTATCATGCTGCATAACTACATGTTTTGACTATACAGGCTATTCCAAAAGTGGGGAAATGCATATCTACTCCGTTATATTAAATGGGACACCTTATATATTATTCCATTTTCCACATCATTTTTTATAAGCTACTATATGTGTATTTGTATTACCCGGTTTATTTACATTTTTGTAAAAAAACTGGTTCTGCTTAAGCTTTCAGTTAAGGCGTTGTGTTGTATAAATTTTGTTTTTATATTCACGGTGCGCTCGTTAATTATGAGGAGGTGGCATACAATAAAAACTTGCCAATTTTTTGTACAAAAAAAAAACATTCTCCTATTTGCATGTAGCTAAAAGGTGTCTCTGACTTGTTGTAAAATACGTTCATCGATCTTCTGGCATTGTGCATCTCAGAACAGTTTTAATGGTTTGAGTGTGGAAAACATAGTTCACATTCTGTGTCACATTGGCGTTGCACAAATAAATCCAACATTTGTATGTTCGTGAAACCTTTTTTTTAGTTTGTTGTGTGTTGTGAACATAAAAGTGGCAAAACACACCTGCACCACGTCACACATGCATCGCACTATAAATTATGAAAGTTACTTTTCAATTTTACACTGTGCAACAAGAAAATTTACAGTTTTTTATACAATAATTAACCTTACACAAAATATGACGATTTTCTAACTGCTCACGTTGTCCACTTGCTAGAAACTACAATCCGCCATGCTTCATGTGAGAAACGAATTTTGTGTGTCTTTGCCTCTCGCGATATGCTTAATCATTTAACCTTGTTAAACAATAAATAAAATAGTTATTTGTTAGGACATCGTCATCCACCAATTTTTCATATATTTTTTATGATACTCTATTGTAAGTTCGAGTTACTTTGGAAGTGTATTTATTTGAAGATCAGGTAGGTTTTCCTTTATTCTTAATTCAAGTTTTCCCTGAAATGAGACCGCATTTTTTTTTTGAGATTTTGCACACAATTAACTTCCATCATTAATAATAAACGTCACTTCAAGCTTTTGCAGTCGCAATGAATGCAAGACGTTAACTGGAGACACGAATTGCGTGCCCCAAAGGACGGTATAAGCACAGAGCAGCAATAAAGAGAAACACTAGTCCTGTATATTTCGTTGGAAACACGTGACGTCACGATACGCCATACGAAGCGGCCGGGAGCCTGCTACGATATGGCGCAGATTTTTAAAATTAGATATGTTTCGTTTTCTTATCTCATCAGTGTGATCGTCTGCTCAGAAGAGGTAGTATTACACTTACATTAATTTACAATGTCATGATTCATTTTAATTCATCTTTTATAATTTATGAAATTGTAATTTTTTTAATAATCGTAACGTATCTGTATAATAATACAATTTAAGATTAAAATTATGTAAAAGCATTTTTAATTAAAAAATAGGTATAAATTTGAGCAATATGCATGCGAAATCACAGACATTCTAATTTAAATAAAAAGTAACCTCACTAGTATTAGGTTGCAACAAATCACCAATAACTTCTTAAAGAGAATAACATAGTTGCTTGTTTTATTATACAAAATATAATGAAATTTAAATAGCAGAACATGACTGACCATAAATTGAAAGAGTCACTGTACCATCTAATTGTTTTATCAATTTGAATACAATTTATTAAGATTTTAATTAACAATAGAGAAAAAAATAGATTTTTTTTCTTGTTGTTTCTAGATACATAGCCAAGATATATCTAATTAAACAGCTGAGTAGAATGTTTCAGGCAATTTGAATGGTTAACGAAAGCTCTTTATTTTGAGTAAGTGCTGGATGGGGCAAAGAAATTATTGTTAAAGTGACACCATAAAGCAATACTCAAGTAGTCGGTAAAGTATAAATTCGAAATTAAATCGTTACTATCTTGTTTTAAACGTGTGCCGTCAGTCTAGCCCATGATATTCACTTTTAAATATCATACCTACATACTTAGCTTGATATAACAGTGAAATTAAAATTGCTTAATATAACAGGGCCCTATAGTCTGAATAATTGTTAACTTTAGCCTAAGATAACTCGTTCTTTTAAATAGGCAGCCTAACTTCGCTATGCTAAATTAACCTTACGCAAGCCTTTTCAATTCAACTACAATTGTACGCCTAACGAGATAATATTTTTCCTACTTTTGGACACCTTTATAGTCCCAAAAATTTTTAGGTTATGCAGTATTTAATTCTATAAAACTTTTGTATAAGTTTAAAGTTTCGATTTAATTACAACCTGCTGAAAATAAAATCACATATTTTTTTTCGCCATTTTGTCATTTTTACTTTTAGGACGTCGCCAACAAAAAGATTGCAAGTTTTTACAGTGAGAAAATAACAAATTAATGTATTTCTGCTTTAACTGTAATAATTAGGAGTAATTTTTCTCAAGAAAAATCCTGCGTGGGAGAAAATTCTCCTAATTATTACATTAACAGCATAAATCTTAATTTGTTATTTAAATCACGTTAATGTTATTTTCCTTTCACTGTGTTTCTACTTTTATTTGCATTGTGATTTTTTTTTTCGATTTTCTGGTTTTAGCTAATTTATCATTTATACGTATTTGATATCTTCTTGATAGTTATATATAGACCCGATGATTTGATTACATTCATAAAAATGGCCGTCCAAAATATACATCTTGTGCATTTGAACCTAATTGTTTTAAATTAACATGTCACTCTAGCATTAATTTAATATTATTTAAATTTACAAACACGTGAAACGTGTTTCACTGTAGTTTTAATATAACCGTAATTTTAATCATGAGAATTTTAGGTACACAACATGCTCTAATTTTACGGTTACAATAATCTAACTTTAAATAAATTAAAATTTTCTATCTTACGCTATTTATAGTTTATTTCAACATATATTGCGATCATAATGATTAATAATGCAAACCAACACGCACAGTTTGTCCCATACCGCTTCATCTATCATCCATATGCTTCATCTATACTACAGTCTAGTTCAGGTTTTAAAAGAAGTATTATTCTTATGGGTAAATGATCTTTTTATTTATCCTACTCATATTGCTATCTCCTTTTCTATCATGGGATTGTTGCCAGTTATTTGCTTTTCCTGTCCTGCATTCTGATTCGACTAATTTCTTTGTCAGTTGCATTTGTCCGTTTTTTTTTCTTAACATTACTTATTAATTCAAATTAATCTAAATTTATAAAAACTACTAGAACCGTATTTTCTTGTCTTTATTTGTAAGCGCGATTAAAACAGTCTTTATTTACATATAGTAACCTAATTTTGGAGAGTTGTTCTAATACATTGGTGTAATTTTAGATATTTATTTATGGTATTATTTATGATGCATAGGATTATTAATTCACTATTAGAGATATATAGCGACAAGGAAACGTTATTTTCACTGATAACTCGTGGGTAAATACATATCGATCTCTTAGCAGCAACAAGGGTAATAGCCCACATTAACATTAGTTGACGGTGGCAATTGACCATGATTCAAAGAATTTGATTAGCATCTCCATATTGGTCATCTAATATAAGTTAATCATACACTTATGGCTATAGAATGATTATAGTTTGTTGTAAGCATACCTCTGTAAATATTTGTTATTTTATTATGAATCTTTTAATATACATCTATGTATGTTTCCCTGAAATTAAAAAAAAAACGAACAGGAAAGACAACACCTTATTTGTGTTGTGTATAGAGTGGAATAAATGTTATACAATTAAGGTAACCAACTATTTTTTATTCAAAAGAGTACTTTGCAATATTCATAGGTGAAAAAAAAAGAAAAAACGATAAAAACTTATTTTCTTTTAAAACATTTTTTTTTCGAGTGTATTTTTTTGCTAAATGAGGAGTTCTTCTAATAATGTAGCCACATCCGAAACTTTTCATTTTGCATATTAATTTTGACTGTTAAGACGGCAGATAATGTTTTTAACGAAAGTTGCGACTCCACTGCTCCAATAATCATTCCCTAGTGAATCCCGTTCAACAGCAGCATTAGTACCTGAAACATAAGAATTCTATTAAAATTTTTAAATTTTTCATGTGGGATTTTTCTCTTTAAATGCGACTTAAATCATGTCAACTCGTGTCTGGTGTTTGCCTGTCTCTGGCTTGCCGGAAAGGCAAGCAAATGCGCGCGTGAAATTCAATTCACTGTCAAAATAATTTTAAATATTTAATTATTAAATTTGAAAAAAAATCAAAAAATGTTTTAGAAATACAATGAGTATAATTTACAAAGATATTCAGAGTAAGGATTTGAAAGAGTAGGCTTCGAAAAATAGTACAAAACTCAGTAAATGAGTATAGTTGGTCACCTTAATACAATTAACATTATTCTATCGCTTTTCATACTAATGGTACACATTGAGACATAACCTATAAATACAAACAAAATTTACAGCATTGACATATATAAACGCCAACATGAAATTTGTCAAGTAGTTCAGCGCGACAACATACAAAAATTAAGTACTTAAATAGATTTTGGCATCGTTGGATACTATCTCCATAAGGGTAATACTTCCTTCTCAACGTGAATCAGACTTTTATAGGTACTACTTCTAGATAACAATGAGTGAGAAATTTAAACTGTATTTAAATAAAAAAAAATGTTTTTAATTTGAATATAGAAAGGAGATGTACATATTACTAACAATAAGTTCTATTTATTAACCTTTTAGACGTTGGAATTGCTTTAGGTTACATGGAAATTTAAATTGTTACAATATGTGTGATATATAGAGCTATAAATAATGATTTCACTTTTTTTATAGCAGCTAACTTTTGTTAAAGTTGTTGTAGATAATGTGAAATAAAATAAATACTTATTAACTGATTAAAATTTATTGTTATTTCATTATTACATGAAATATATTATATATACGTATGCATGTTGTGCAAAAAACTAATTAGTAACAACTGCAGTTATATAAAATTACATAGGTACCATACCTGGTTGTAGACCCATCTGCAAATAAAATTTAGTTAGTTAAAATATTTAGTGTCTATTTAATAATAATATTAAATTATTATTAAAATATATATTCACCGTTTTCCCGTAAACATTAAAACAATACATGAAAATTGCAGCAGTTTGACATTGACAATCTTGATTAGGAACTGAAAATCAAGAAGTTTTGGAGATATTATATATATATCTAAAATAGTTAGATATATTTTATACCTTGATCCATACAAATGTCAAACAATTGAACCGCTTTGTCATAAGTTTCTGGATCTGCGGTTTTGAGGTCTTTCATGGCTTCAATTGAGGCCGCTTTGTCCAGTTTACCATCCTTGTCTTGCTAGATTTGTCAAAATTGTTTATGATGTAAAAGTTCAACGATGAGCTACTTACAATTCCGTATTTCTTGTGGTAGCAAGCCAAGAGGCATTTTGCTTCTTTCTTCGACGGGAATCTAACTTCCATAAGTTCTTTTAAGTCATCTGAATATAAGGAAAGTGGTTGAAATGTTTTGGGGGTTAATTAGGTTGGAAATGTATTGCGTCAAAGTTGTAAAATATAAGTATTTAGATAGATTAGAGATATTTAGACGAAAATATTGCACCAGAATTAAATTTCCTTTTCTGATGAATCCAAAATAAAGATTTATAACTCGACAGTTGATTTAGAAAAGAAAAGATAATTATACCTTCTGTAGCTCCAACTTCTTTGACACATTCCTCCGTGGCTTCAACCATCCTTGCTTTGGCCTTCTCCAGAAAATCTTGATCAACCTAATTTACCAAAATCGAACCAATATAAATCAGCGGGATAAAACTAAATGTTTTTAATATACTCACGCAAGTAGCAATCGTCACGATTGCACTGAAAATCACAATAATGGACTTCATTTTAACACAATCCCACAACAATGATAGATTGAAACTGCAACAATAAAGTTCACGAATGCACCTTTTTATAAACGGCCCATTGCGAGGTCGAATGGTAATTTTGTAACGTGAAATATGTAATTTCGTGTCCGTATTTTATCAACAACACGCGTCCTTTAGTCGTAATACGAAAAATACCTGCATTTACGGGATAATGAGATGATATAAAATAGGTAGGAAAATTCCCTTTGTTTTAATGGTCGTGTAGTCATTTTTTTTTTTTAAAGGAGTTTTTTTTTTTCATTTCCAACATCTTGAAGGTATTAATTTAAGGTTGAGTGTAAATTGCTTATCCCTCGAAGTGAAGTCACGTTATTCTAGGCAGTTACGCAATTGAATTGATATATAGAAGCAATTATGTCGTTAGCAAGTAATGCATTCTATTTATTCAGTTGGTTTTTATGCTTCCGCTTTAACGAGATTTACAATAGCATTTGGTTTGGATCGAGCTTAGAATGAAAGATGGTATTCAATCTACTACATGAAGTATATCCTCTTCTTTAAAAGGAATTGCATTATCGCAAAAGTTTTTGCGTTTCATATGCAACATGATTTGATGTTTCTTGAAAAGGTATAATTTTAAATTCACGCATCTTCCGGAAAAATATATGTTTCGTTGTAAAGTTTATTCTTTTAAGTGAAGATATTGATAGTTGATTATTCAAGTCTCTTTATTTTAATTGAATACTATGCAGATTGCAGAAAACGTGAAGCTGTTGATTCAGAGGTTTTCCCTTTCTTTTACGTTATTCATTTTAGACTTAAGCGTAAATACACAAAATGCCGTTGATCCATTTTCAATCAAATGAAAATGAAGTATCTCCAGGAACCAATTGCCTAGGAGGGGGATTTGCCGTTAGAATTTGT